>JAUCMT010000024.1:3536399-3548940 GCA_032357475.1 Enteromius thamalakanensis | reverse complement strand
TCGCAAAAAGCGCAAAAATGACCCATTTCCACTTTGTAACATTTTTAGTGACATATATTACTGTTTTAAGCAATGTAGAACATGTATATATCTGTAAACAACTCAAAAAAAGTGTTTTAGGGTGTTGTGACCCTTTAACAAGAATACATACACTGTCATACTGATAAGATTGCGATTCGTGTTTTTGGCTGAAATAAATTATTATTTTGCTATCAATCATTCCTGGATCAGATAGATTGCACATTAAATCTTGAGTGCTGATGGGTCTGTGTGTGTGTGTGTGCACAGCTGGAGGCCATCCCTGAATCTCTGAAGAACATGCTGCTGGTGATGGACACAGCAGGGATCTTTCACAGTGCAGACTCCCGTACAGGCTACTCAGATTTGTGGGAAATCACCTGGGAGAGAATTGACTGTTTCCTGCCCCGTCTGAAGGAGGAGCTCTTCAAACAGGCTGTCATTCCAGGTACTGAGCACTCAAACACGGTGCTCACATTTTACATTTGAGTTCAGGCTTGGATTTGATTAGCTCAAATCTTTTTTTTTTTGTCTTTGTGCAGAACCTGTGTGTAATATACCTGTGGAGCCTGTCCCACCGCCTGTTGCCGTTACCCCAGTCGCTCCCCCTACGTCAGCCCCCTCACCAGTGCCAGAGCCAAAAATCCCCAGCAGACCCGCGTCACCTCAGGATACGCACACACCCAGTGCCAACGGTGATCGTAAGCATCATTTAGTCACGTGTAACAGATGACTAATCACGTGATAAAATAGTCAAGATTTCTGGTTTATTTCCTCTGTGCAGGATCAGACAGATCTTCTCCAGTTCCCCCCTCAACTCCTCCGATGCCCACTCCAGCAAAGATTAGTCCTCCCGACTCGCCTCCGCCCCCTCTAACCCAGTCTCCGCTCATCCTGCAGCCCCTCGCCTCTCCGCTGCAAGTGGGCGTCCCGCCGATGTCCCTGCCAATCATTCTGAACCCAGCCCTCATAGAGGCTACCTCACCCGTGCCCCTGCTGCCCCGGCACACCACCGACTGACCCGCCCCTCAAACATCAGCCCAAAGAGTGCCGCCGCGTCTGAAGAAGAGAGATCAGATCTGACTGTTGTCCTGCACGTGTGCACTCGCTGTAGCCCACACTCTTAAATTATGTAACAGCAGGACCTGGAAGAAGAGCGCGTGAGAGGACATTGACACGCATGACTGCCTCTCTGCTTTACAAACATCAAACGGCTCTGATTTGAATGTCCTTCAGTAAGAGATGTTACATAGATGATCGTACTTATTCAAAACAGGAGGGTGCCACCCTGGAGGACAGATCATTATTGATGGACTGGATTTCGGTCGGTTGGGTTAGCTGCACCTCTCAGAGCAGATTTTAATGTATCAGTACTCAGTTGTTACTCAGGCAGGGATAACAGAGAATGGCTGATGGGAAGTGGGTCCAGCTAATGAAAGCGTGGGAAAAAAAACTACAGTAGTGTTGAAGCTTTTATCACCGCTCCAGCTTAAAAAAACCTGTACAGTATGATGAAGAAAACGTAATTTATTTTGACAATTCAGATTGTTTCTTATTGTGGCTTTTACACTTTAATTATATAGTTTTGCCATAAATTGCTCCAGAGAAAACAGTCAGAGATGTAGCCACGTGATGTCTGCCATTCATGCTTCATTAGTGAGAAAACAAAGCGTAGGGCAACCAAGCATTAAAATTCTGTCATCATTTACTCTCCCTCATTCATTCAAATCTGTATGAATTTCTTCTGTTTTAAGTTGGAAACCAAACAACATTGTCCCCAGTGGACTTTCTATTGTATGGACCAAAACATTTCTTTAAACCTCTTTGATGTTCCACAGAAGAAGGAAAGTCTTTCAGGTTTGGAGCAACATGAGGGTGAGTAAATGATGATTGAATTTTCATTTTTGGGTGAACCGTTCCTTTAAGTTCAGTTCTTTTGATTAAAAACAATAAAATATGGTTTGTTTTAATGACGTCATGTAATTATCATGCATCTGTACAACATTCCAGACACATCACTAATATTTTCAGCTAAGCGAACCAGCTGAACTCTGTATGTCGGGTTTAATTTTATTTTGATGGGTGCTTTTATTCGTAAGTTGTCTTAAAGCGAGGTGGTTTTGTTGCTCGTGTATATCGCTGAGGCACTTCTGCTCTTTGTAGCTTTCCCTTTTAGGAATTTATCCTGGAAAATACAAAATTTCTTCCAAAAATATATTTCTTTCTATTAGCTGTATCCCTTTATTGTGGTGATCTCGGCTCTGGAAGTTAACAGACCACTTTTAGTTTGCCATGAATTAATGAATGCTTCATGAGAAGTAGATCTCAGAAGAGGGCTATAAAATTCACTAATATAAAAGTATAATAGCTCTCAGACCTGCACTTCCATCAGCCAAGACCACCCACGAGCAGCTCAAGTGCATTTAGCGATCAGCGTTTGACCGGAGACATGCTATATTTGGGTCAGTACCGAGACTGTAGCGTTTTTTGAGGAGTAATACTGTAATTTAACAGCAGATCAGTGATCACACCTTCCCAAACCCAAGAGGTGGATCCGGACAGATGGTCGCCTTCTCTTCTTTGTATGTGCACTTGTTGTACTGCATTCTTAGATGCGTTCTGTAGTCAACAGGTAATTCAATGAAAATAATCTGTGTATATATATATAAATGAATAAAAGTTAATGTACTTTTTACAGTGTAATAAATATATGGTATAATATCCTAATTATGTGCCATTGTTTTTCTCTTTTATGTCAATTATGCCTTATTTAATTTGAATAATTTAGGTGGGTAACAATTAAAATATTATTATTAATAATTTTTTGGTTTGGTTTGGTTACCGTCAGGTTTGGATTGACATGAGGGTGGGTAAACGCTGATCATTTTCATTTTTGTGTAGACTATCCCTTTAATCTACTTTATACCGCCATGCTCACCCAAAAAACCTCAAGTAATCAATAGTTCATAAATGTAGGGATTCTGCTGCATCTAATCTTTCAAGAAACGTCGGAGAAAATCAGATTAGAGTTTCCAACGAAGCGAACTTTTTCAGCAGTTCACAACTTTTTCACTTCAGTTCCTGTCCTCCTTTTTCTCGTTAAACCGGGCGCCGGCCATTTTTAAATTGTATGTGCGACGCTTCCGGTCCGATTTCAGCTATATTTAAACGGCTCGTTTAGCTGCTTGTTACTACAAATTGGTGTTTAACCTTGTTATTTTAACGTATTATCCTAACAATGACCAAACTGTTTTGTAGTGCTAACGATTGTAGGTGGAATACAGCTCCAACAATAAAATAACATTTTCTACCTGTTAGATTGTTTTATTAACATCTAACTTATTAAAATCTCCACCTATTCCAAACCTACCCCTTGCAATAAAGCAAATAATTGTTGCAAGTTGTGACAAATTATATGCACTGTTGACTATTTATGTGCGCATGCACAATAACTACAGCTATCCCATTTTTACCCAGACATAATTTACATAAATAAATAATATGGGGGTTTGGAAAAACATGACTGAATAAATGCTTATAGGTTTTTGATATTAATATAACTGCTTCTTCACCTTCACGTTGTTCCAAACTTATATGACTGACTTTCTTCTGTGTAACAAAGATTTTTTTGTTGTTTTTCGTGCACACACTGGGAACTAAAGGGAACTAAACTTGGCTGCCAACAATATTCCAGATGTATTGGGCCGGTTTCCCGGATGGGAATTAGATTAAGCCAGGACTAGACTTTGTTAATTTAGGACATTTCAAAATATTTAGAAACATGTCTTACAAAAATGCATTATCTGTGAGCATTTTAAGACCAAACAATGTCAATCATGTAATTTAAGATATCTCCGCTTTTTCCAATTTAGACGGCTCTTAACATTTATTTTGATCTAGGATCAGTCTTAAACCCTGTTCGGAAAACTGCCCCATTATGTTCTGCAGAAGAAGTCTTGGAAATGAATTCATATTTGGGTGAAGCTGTAAGTGAATGGAAAAAGAGAGCTCAACCTGTGGTGTAAAACATTTTTTTATTTCAAAGCAGAACAAGAAACACTTTTTTTGTTTGTTTGATAAACCAAAACGGTCAGAAACCACACATGATATCTAGCCAAAAACAACGGTCAAAGGATTCAACTCTGAACATGGAATGTAAAAACAAGATCGTTCTAAGGATAAAAATGGCAAACAATGAAGATTAAGTTGATCTAGTCTAAATGAAAGTCTTTTTTTTTTAAAGGAGAACAGTGAAACATAAATGTGTACAGTACATCACTCACAAATATCCTTGTTTAAACACCTTATACCTACAACATCTTTCACCAAGCTGCACTACACTCCATTTAGTACGCTCCTACTAGCCTGGATGCACTCTCCGCTAAAGCTCACGTTCAACTCATTTCACCTTCCCACGACGTCGAGGCGGACGAAACCAGTCGAAGCGAACCTAAAACAGAGCTGCATCAAGGCGTTACACTTTCAAAAGAAATCAAACCCATGACTCGACATCACTTGGCGTCCATCTTTGCCATCTCCTGCAGGTATATCCCAATGCTCTCGCTGTCAAACAGAACAAAGTAAATGTTCTTCAGAGAGGAGGTGGTTGCTGAGACAAAATGGTTGGAAATGGCCTTCAGTATTAGCTGGGCTGCCGTCTGCTTTGGAAAACCATTTCTGAGGGAATAAAAAATCAGAGGTGAGATTGTTCCTAGGAAGTGTTTCTCGCCACATTTGCATCGAAACAGCCATGCAGTGTATGAACTATATCTAGTTTACTATCCATGATCGTTCTGCTCACCGTCCGACGGGTAGCGAAGGGAAGGCCACCGACTTGAGCTTCTTCTCCTCGGCAGCAGACAGACAGTTCTTGACGGTTTTCTCAAGCTGATCTTCGCACTTCTCTGAACCCCACTGAGGAACGTGACAATGGATGATGAAACGTGCTGCCATCCCATTGGCTTGGCTCACAGCCACTGCAGAGCGGAGGGAATAAGAAACGCTCCAGTCACAACAGCAGAAACGTCTCACTTCAGTATCTACAGGGGATTCTTTCTTTTAAAGCTTGCACACTTTTTGATCAAAGGAGAACACTCCTTTAACAACAATCTTTGTAGAACACTTCTTGGTGTCCAAACGTCTCTAAGCTATTAACAAATCTTCAATCACTGCTGGAGATTTTGCTCATTTTCATGATTTTTCCAGGCATGTTAATGATCCTAAAAATCCCTGGTATCACTAGGTTTCCATGACGGTTGTATTTTTTCAATCTTAAAATATTTAACAAGGTCATTTCCTGCCCCTTGGAACATTGCTAGAGCACACACACACTAATTCGACTCTGCTTTCTGTCTGCTCGTGTCAAGAAATGTGTGAGACTCCAACCTGATGCGACCTCCAAAGGACCCTGGCTTTTTCTCAGCTCCTTGACGGTCTCTAGGAAATCTTTCCCCCCTGCTTTCTCCAGAGCATTACCTGTGTTACAGCATAGAAAATAAATTAGCTTTTGCCATAAAGGCAAACCGGCACATCTAATATTTTACCATCTAGCAAATTGACAATAATTTAATAGTAGCTAACAGCAGTGTAATGCACTGACCGATCCCCTCTTTCAGATCAATCTCTGCGTTTGTGGGATTGATGATTCCCTCCACTTTGATCGTACCGATTTTGCTGATTTCGCTCTCTGTAAGGGACAGCTGATAAACAAACCACAGAAAACGTATTATTGCACTATGTTTTAAATCACCAGTGCATTAGCACTGCTTCCATCAAAATCAGCAGAAATAAAAATTCTTAATACATGATTTTATATACTTTTTAAAATAAAATTGTGAATACTGTCATGACTTTGAGGTCATTTGCATGGCATCTAATATCGTTTATTTTGATAGTGCTGATAATCCTGTCCCTCACCTTTAATATTGTAAACACAAATATTACATATATATCAGCTTTATATTTGCCCTGCTGTCTAACATAAAAAACTGTAAAGGTCAGGAACATATCACTAAATGTTCCTAGCACTCCAAGGTATATATATGTGTTGCAAGGGTTAAAAGGAGTACAAAAAAACAAATCCTCGGTAAAGTATAAGCACAGCTATTCCCACCTTTTGTCCGAGGAACAAGCTTTTCGCAGAGAGAATAGTAAATCCCTCTCCTGGTCCGTCTTCCACTGTTGTGTTGGCATCTGCTTCTTTGTCGTTCTCTGTGCTTTTCTGCATGAAAGAAACCGTTTTTAGTATTCTCGCAGACAGACCGAGTTCCAGAGCAACATGTGTATGATGCTGCACGCACTTTGGGTTTGCGTCCTGGTTTTCCTTTGCTCTTTTTGTTGGGTTTCTTGATGGGTTTCCGGTTCTCCCTCTTTTCTGGAACGGTTACCTGAGTCTCCACCTTCACCCTGCCTCCTCTCTTCTTGGAGAGCAGCTCAGGATGGATGCGAGGCAGAACGCCACCATTTGATATGGTCACCCCTCTGAGCAACTATTCAGAAACACAGAAAAACTAACTCATTACTGGCTTCGCTACAAGGACTACAGTTGTCAAATGCAAAAAAACATTTAGCAGAGCTACACTTCCAGTCAAAAAACTGGAATAATTCTCTCTAAAACCTCTCATGCTTTTTAAAGCTGGATTTATTTGATTAAAAATACAGTCATTTGTCCTTTACAAAAAACGGTAAACAACTGTTTTCTTAAATGTGTCCAGTCTTCAGAAATCATTCTAATTTGTTCAATTGCTGCTCATACTAGTACTTTGTATGAACTGCTTTATAAATAAGACTGATTTATTAAGAAATTAATAATCTTGTACTTCAAAGAAATGCTTTTCTTTTGACCTTTTTATATTTAAAAATATGTATGCATGTCTTCAGAATTTTTTTTTTTTAAATAAAATCACAAAAAACTGTAACATTAATAAATCTGCATATTGGATGGATTTCTGAAGTATCATAAAAAACACTGATAGTAATGATGCTGAAAATTCAGCTTTGTATCACAGAAATAAATTACGTTTTTAAATGATTAAAATACAAAAAAATAATATTTCGCAATATTGCTCTTTTTACTGTATTTTTTTATCAAATAAATGCAGCTTTGGAAAGCATAAGAGACCTTTCAAAAACTTTATTATTCCAAACTTTTGACCAGTAGTGTATATAAATAATTGGAGTACTCAAGCAAAGGCGCAATGGTAGCCTACAGCAAAAAAAACGGCAAACTGCAGGTTGTTACTGCATACTGCAGAGTGTGTTAAACATCAACCCTACCCGACCTCAGTGTGTTTTACACGTAACTGATTACCTGGTTGAGTTCTTCATCATTGGCCACAGCCAGCTTGATGTGTCTTGGAGTGATTCTCCCCTTCTTATTGTCTCTTGCTGCGTTTCCAGCCAACTCCAAGATCTCAGCTACAAAAACATCAGTGCAACAGAGACTCTTACAACAGTAACACAACTAAACCATTCCACAGCTAAAGACAATTTGGATTCCCACCTGCTAAGTACTCAATGACAGCAGCCATGTAGACGGGGGCGCCCATGCCAATGCGATACTTATGGGTTCCTGTGCGCAAGTAACGCATCATCCTCCCAACAGGAAAAATGACTCCTGCCCGGGAAGAGCGAGATAGCTTGGTGATCTTTTTCTTTCCTCCTCTGGCTGACATCCTGCCTTTTCTGTGGAGAAAAATCAAATGTTTCTTCCATCACTGTTTGATTAAGTTAACAACCCTCGTAATCAAAACATCAGTCGTGTGAGAGACCCACCTCCTCTTGACTCACAGTGCCACTGGATGGAGTACCTACAGAGGAACCGAGACCAGATGATTCATTCATTAACATCTCTGAATGTAAACTCAACAGCCTCCATCTGCTTCAACAGATGATGATCACAGACAGGATCTTATCCACGTTACTGACTAAACATTAAAAAGTTACAGCTTTTTGGCCACAATTTAAGCTTAAGCTTGACTTAAAAAGTTCAAGTTTGGATAACTCAGATCTGCAAATTTGCATAGAGATGATGTACAACCAAAAAACTCAAATCTGAACATCACCTATCGATCGCTTGCTGTGGGAAAGTGAAGATAGAATAAGCCCTACTCATCTTGTTGTACAGTATGTTGTCTAAATCCTGAGGGCAGTGTATTATCCTGTTAAATTCAATATCAAAAGACAATGTACATGTCTTAAATTGCAGTGTGAGTGTAAAATTAGTCCGGTGCTTAGTAAAAAACAAATGGGCTTCATCTGAAATCGCATACTTCCTTACTACACAGTAGGCAAAAACAGTATGTGAGAAAACAAGTGTCTAAATTCACTGTAAAAATAATAGACAAAATGATGACTTAATACTTCCAGCAAAATTGTGAAAATTTGTAAAAAACATAGTGAATGTAGTATGTCTAGATTACATTCATACTATTCAGGCCTGGTCTTTTCGCGATTTCACATGCAGCCTGGTGCCATCTTCTGAATAAAAATGGGCATGAATACTTAACTTTAAAGTATATTTTGACGCAAACATTTCCCATGTGCTTGTAGTCAATCACAGCCTTTTAAAGAAGACTTTTTATCATGCTGATAATGGCAAGTATTATGCACCATTTTTTCTAGATAACGCGTTTAACATTCATCAGCATTGTAAATCTTCAAGTTGTTTTAGACTTTTAAGTACATTTATAATACTGTACTTTATATTATACCTTATTTGCATCAAATTACAAAAAAAATAAATGAATAAATGTAGTGCAGCGTAAACTAATGAGCACGGTAAATTTAATATCGTTCTCTTCTGGATGCCGTTACTATTCTCTGTCAATTTTCCCCTAAGTCATAAAAAGCACTGTCGTGGAAGTAGGAAGGGGTGACTTCCAGTGATGAGAAACATGTAAATGTGAAAAATTGTCAATTACTATTATTATATCTACATATTATGATTATATGGTAAGCATAATTTTTTATTAGTTAAACATGCTCCAGAAACAAAAAAGGCCCCAGCTAAAAACAGCAACATACAGGTAAGATACTGAATTACTTAAACTGAAGATACATAAACTGGATTCCTGATCAATAGGTCATGTCCTTACGTTTTATTTTTTGTAAATAGTTAATTAGGAGGATAATGTACACTACCGTTCAAAAATTTGGGGTCAGTAAGATATTTAATGGTTTTTAAAGATGTTTCTTCTGCTCATCAAGGCTGCCTTTAGATTAAAAATCCAGAAAAAAACTGTAATATTGTAAAATATTATTTCAATTTAAAATAAAAGTTTTCTGTGTGAATATATTTTGAAATGTAATTTATTCCTGTGATACAATGCATCATTACTCCAGTCTTTAATGTCACTTTTAGACCTTTCAGAAATCATTCTAATGTGACAGTATTGAAATTCTGTTATTTTGTTTAAATAAAATCTATAAACACAATGTAAGAGGGTATTATATATAGAGAGAGAAATAAAAGGAAAAAAAATGAATTAGTAATAGTTGCAGATTTTATCCTGCCTCACTTAGCCTAAATGTGCATCATGACTCTATTATAAATATTTCACACTGGCATGGCGACTTATAGTCAAGCTGTCTTCCTATAAACACTCGCTTTTGAACCTTAAATATGAAAATGAGTAACTTGTGTATGAATAGATGCACATTTAAAATCAAGAGTTTTAATAGCTAGTGCAGGTAGAAAGCAGTGGGTCGTGTAGAAGGACTATCTGAGAAGTATGACACATTTATTGATGAAGATGATCAATAAGCAGAGATGGCTGCAGCAGGATCACAACAATTGCCATCCAATACCTCACACTTAATGTCAGATTTTGTCCAAAGAGCTCCTTTGCAGCCTGAACACTGTGTTCTGCTAGCCATATTCATCTCTTGGATGAAAGTCATAAAGTTCAGCGACTGAAACGGTCACATTTGGAGAGTTGAGGCTGATTCTCATAATTACCATGACAGCGTAATGACCCTCATCTATGCTCAATTTATAATATATTTCTATATACTATAATCAGCCTGAGTCGCAGTGCTGAAACGCGCCCCCATCATGATGAAAATTCAGATATTATCAATTAAAACCCTTTATAATACACACTGCTGCTCTTGTGCAAACACTTATCTCATTTCTAGATAGCACACGTTCTAGAGTAGTGAGAGTGCATGAACTCTTGCTGCGCCATTAGAGATAATGCCAGCCATAAGAGCACTGTTTGCTTTATTTACATTTATAGCATCAATGAACTTAAGCGCTAAAAAGCATTTTTAGTAACCTTGCTGATGGTGCACTGAATACTTAATGTGTTTTTACGAGGCCATTTCTGATTTTTTTCAACCGTTAAATAGAAATAAGAACTATTTTTATAAAAAAAAAAAAAACATATGTGGTGCTCTTATCAACCTGAAATATTTTGGTATTTTGATATGGTCTGGATTCTGTTTGTATTTTTTCACTTGCATAAAACATTTACATGCAGCATAGTTAACATAACTAAAAAAAAATCACATTTGATTAAATAAACTTTAACTGAAATAATGAAAATTAGCAACTAGCTCAAAAAAGTAGTTTTTTTTCACTTTATTTTATTCAGTTTTTGATGTACTACTTCAATAAATTAACTTAAAGTTGGATTTTTATTGCTATAGTTCTTATTATTAAAATAGACTTATTATAAAGGACAACAACAAAGAAAACACACACAAAAACAATACAAAAAAATAAAACTTGACACTATAGTTATATATTTATATGATTCATTTTTTATAAATTTATATATATATTATGCATGATATAAATAATAATTTGTTATTAATATTTATTTCTTTTTACTTTAAGTATACAATATAATTATTTCTTTATTTTAATTGACCTTTTTAGGCACACTGTAAATACAGTGATGATTTCAGAAACACACATGGAGATGTATTAGGAGATGTATGTGAATAAAACCAATGGAAAATGCTGGTAACTGATTGATAATAATGTTGTTTAAGATAATTTTTTATTTGGCAGTATGTAGTATTTCTTCCGTGTAATGTTTGAGGGAACTTTATTTCACATTTCTAACAGAAACTTATTATAAATCAGGATAGGTACTAATTATATTTAATAACTTTACATACCGTGACTAGTAGCACCACAGTTCATGCAAGAAGATTTCAAATAAAGCATTAAAGTTGATTAATGACATCTATAAAATGCTGGTAGTGTTCAGTGGCCTGCAGACATCTCTGTGCTGTGTGTTGTTTGGTGAGTACAGTAATGTTTGTATATCTTCTCTCTCTCTCTCTCCTCAGTGCTTTAAGAGAACAAGCAGTGTGGGGGTTGCTGAGCCAACACATGGCACACCTCCAGCTCCCTTCTCTTACTCAGACAGTTTCAGGCAATGTGTATATACACACATGCTGCTTTCTTGTCCTGCATTTCCCAGGAACATTCAAATCTGTATGCTGCTTCTTACACTCAGCTCTGAAAAATTCACCTCAGTTTTCTGTTTTTAAACTCAATTAACGCGGCATGTCAAAATAAATAGGAGCACTCTTGATGGATTTCAAATCTGGGATGGAGTTATTTAGCGGTCTGGTCCTCTCGGGAGAGTAGAAGGCTCTATTATGTGTCCCATGTAATGGATCTTGATTTATCCTGCTTTGTCTTCATGTTTTAACACAACCTTCTGTGTGTCAGACCTACACTTGATCAATGCCAGGCTCCAAGGTGACTAAGGACATGATTCTATAAACCACCTGATTTGTTTGCATTAAACAGTCTGTTTAAACTCCAGAAGCAGCAGATGTTAAAAGGAGGATAGTTCTGTTGCTACTGTTCTCAAAATAATTTCATCACCATGATTTTATTTACTATGTTAACTTATTGTTATTTATTTATTTTATGCTTATATTAATTATATTATGAAGTAATCTGATGGTTATTTATTTATATTCTATAAAAATAATTATCATTTGCATTTCCTTTTTATACTTGGAGTGTAATTATGAATAAAAAATTTAATAAAAAGATAATTATTTTATTGTATATTAATAAATATCCTTCCTCTCTTTCTTTCTTTCTTTCTTTCTTTCTTTCTTTCTTTCTTTCTTTCTTTCTTTCTTAATTTAAGAAAAAGTATTATAAATCTAATATTTGGGAAAGAAATATACTTTTTACATGCATAAAGTGTAATTTATTTTCTAATTGCTATGACTTTTAATGTTTATATTTTAGAGTTATTAATTTTACTTATTTATAAAATACAATAAATCCTTATAATTTTATATATATATATATATAATTACATAATTTCTTCAATTTATTTAATTTATTTTATGCATACATTCAATGTAATTCCTTTAATTGTAGTAATATTTAGTAATTAGATTTATTATTAGTAAGTTGATGATATTTGTATTCTTTATATATGTTACCGGCAATGTGTGAAATGCCAGCATTCTATAGAATGCCTAGGCAATGTATAGAATGCCCGCTGGTTTCAGGCAAAGTGTGAAATGATCGCCGCTTCAC
>JAUCMT010000024.1:3525423-3536299 GCA_032357475.1 Enteromius thamalakanensis | reverse complement strand
ATCTAAGGCCATGGTTCTCAGCTGGAAAAGGGTGGCTTGTCCCCTTCAGTTCTGCCTCAGGTGGAGGAGTTTAAGTATCTTGGGGTTTTGTTCACGAGTGAGGGAAGGATGATTGGAGAGTTCGAGAGACGGATCGGTGCAGCTTCTGCAGTAATGCGGTCGATCTACTGGTCTGTCGTGTTGAAGAAGGAGTTGAGCTGCAAGACGAAGCTCTTGATTTACCGCTTGATTTACATTCCTACTATCCCCTATGGCCATGAGCTTTGGGTCATGATCGAAAGAATGAGATTCCGGATACAGGCGGCCAAAATGAGTTCCCTCTGTAGGGTGGCTGGGCGCTCTCTTAGAGATAGGGTGAGGTGTTTGGTCACTCGGGAGGAGCTCGGAGTAGACCCGCTGCTCCTCCACATCAAGAGAGGCCAGCCTAGGTGACTCGGGCATATGTTCCCGGAAAAGCAGAAGAAAATGGAAGGATGGTTTATTATTATTGAGTTTCCTGTAGGTTTAACAGTAAGGTATAGATTTACTCTATTTTTGTTGGATACGTCTGGCCTACAAATACAGTACACGTACATACTTGTAGCTTACTCTTACACTTGAGTACAGTCTTCATTCCCTTAAAACGAAACTAGAACCATTTATTATATATCACAGTCTACACTCTGTTTGTAAAAGTGCATATTTACTAATGCTTTGGCAACATGAAGCAACCCCCCACCTTGTGCCAATCAAGCTTCTTGAATCTGAAATGTCAAGGTAATTTATATTGTAAATTAACGGTATGGCATGAAAAGTGTGTTTAGAACAGCAGTGTGCATGCCTTGAGGTAAATTGCGTTACTTTCCCTAATCCTGCCAACAACAGCATGATTTACTCATTGCAATTACATTTCATCGTCCCCTCTTTCAGCACACATACACACACCAATGCAGAGTTGTATTTCTGGGTGGCAGCACATGACTGCTGATTATGCTGATTACTTCAAAAGCATATCAGAGAGAAGAATGACTCCGCTGGGGAGAGAGAAAAGCGAGGAGGGAAAAGCGAGGCAGGAAATGAGGCTCTGGCGTATACAAGTGAAAGAAGCAGCCACGGGCAGAGCATGCTTTGAAAGAACGATCATAACACAGCTGCAGGAATACACTAAATGACAGGCCTGTGGACCAATCACAGCAAGAGGCTGTAATGGTGTTTCTACCTGGAGGACTGTACAGTAAAGCACAAGCTGGCGGTTTTATCATGTCAATAGACTCCAGGCTAGCACATGTGGACATAAAAGAGCTGGGTTTTATGTAGTGATGTAGATGTGCCACTTGAAGAAATGACGTAGGGTCACAGTCCTGCATCTGAACTCTGTAATCAAACGGGATACTGATCCCATCCAGCTATGATAACAAGTGTCAGCTACTACATGGGCAATACACGTACACACAGTATAAACACTAATTCATGTGATTTCAAGCAGACAAACCCCTAATTCAACACACAACTAGATTTACAGAAAAACAGAGTAGTCATTTACACGTTTCAAACTGAAATTGCATTTTGACTTGAGCAACTATTCTAATTAAAAAAATGATCTGCATATTTTGAAGCAAAGCATGGCACTGTGTTAATTTCCACATGTGCAACTCACAACCAGTGTTTTTAGGTTTCCAGAACTAGACTATTTGTAATAAATGTTACTTAGTTTTAATATTTCTATATTTGCTCTGCTCTTGAAGGTTGCGTATGCATTTGGGAATGCAATCAGATTTGTAATGAGAAACATTTATAAACCCATATTGACATAAATTGTGCAACCTAGAGCTCTTTAAAAATAAGTTAAATCACAAATTAGATTAAATTGGATCTCTCTCCCACTTGAAAAGTAAGAAATTAAAAACAAACATAAGAATTGTAATTACATTTTTTGGTATTGTATTTTGAATTGAATTGTATTTTTTGACAAGTATTTTTCTAAAACGCTAACTTTTTTTCATATTTCTTCCTTTGCATAATAATAATAATAATAATAGTTTTTGTTGTTTTAAAAATAATATTGCAAAGCATCTCTGCAACAACAACAAAAAAAAATAGAATAAAGAAAAATCACAGCAAATGTTGACCTCTTTTTATTTTATATTGCAAATTTTATTCTAACAGCAACAAAAAGTAATTCAATTCTATATTGTATGTCTTGTGGGTTTGGGAGTGAACGTGCAGGCACACCAAGTGGTTATCAAAATATAAAATACAACTACGCATCCTAAAGGATCCTAGAAGGCTAAATTCAACAACAGCCTGATGACCAAAGCAACATCACGCTGTCTCGACTGATTTTAATGCATGCCACGTTTCATATGAAACGGCCTTAACACTGCTTCTATGTCTCATTATCAGCTCTCTTGCACCGTATCATACAATTGCCTGGTTGCTAGGCATCCCATAAAGGCCTCAGAAGGAGTGAAGTGTTATAAATAATGTATTTGCATTATCTAATCAACTGTCAGGCCAATGGAAGACAGCCAGAAAGACGAGAGACAGGAGGAGGGAGGGAAAGAGCCATAAAAAACAGAGAAAGGACCCAAAGAAATGCAAAAGCACATGTATAGGCAGAAAGAGAATCAAATGAAATGCTGAGTCACAGCTCAGTAAACTCATTTGACATGAGACCGTGTTTCACTCACCCCAGCTGACACCCCTAAATGAAAAATACCCAACCAGATGCTCTGAGCAACGACTCAAACACACAGACGCAGATTCAAATATACTGTAAGTGTGAGTTTTCATGACGTGACCAAATGAGTTGTATAAAAATGGGACAAACGGCGTATGGTTAGATCAAGCAGAGCTCCTCTGTCCCCAGCTGCACCCTGCCTTCTTCCACCCTTATTTAGTAGGTCCTCAAAACTGGCATTGCTGAATGCTGTTTTATGGTGCAACCATATTTATTTGGGTGGGTGAATCTCACAAAACCTCCTACATACTGTACATGCCTGTATTGTGTGAGGCCAAAATAAAATGAAATAAAATATTTTGCCTAAAGAGTACAAAGTGTATTTGTTGTACCTCAGTATTTTGTTACCATTTGTAACATAATTTAAGGATGTACCCATATTTAGCAAAATAATCAATTATTATTGGTAGTATAGTGCAAAAATATTTGTTTCTATAATATATATGTGCAAGTGTATGTATGTATATGCAGAGTAAAGACATTAATATTGTGTAAACAAAAACTTTTATTTTGGTTGTAATTAATTGCTTGACAGCACTATTAAAACTATAATATACATATTTTACATCATCGTAGTATTGGTTGCCCTTTGGACTGGTTAAACTGACTAAAAAGAACAGCTTTCTTTAGGTATTAGAGAAAAAAATACTGTAATGAAATCCATATTTAGAATAAATGAGAATTACAAAATAAAGTAATAATAATTCATATCTGGTCCTAAAAAATATTCTGCATGAAATGGCATTTTATAAATGCATGCTATTTTGTCTGATTATAAATAATTCAGAATTGTCTCACTTTTTTAATTTTACCTTGCAATGTTTAATAAAAATATTGTAATTCAATTCAATAAAATTGCTTGTATACTGCATCATTCTGCTTAAACTCTACTTCTTTCTTACAATTGACTGTAAGCTCACATTCAGATCTGCCTCCATCCAATCAACAGCACATTGATTTAATCAAGCCCCGCCCTACATGTTTTTCTCTTTCAATAATGTTTTCAATACTAATAACAATATTCATCACAATATGAATGTAATCAATAAACTTCAAGGGGACTTGAATGTTTCCATGAGGTTTACCTGATATTAAAACAGCATGTGAGTAAACTGTGTCATAATTTCCATTTTTGGGTGAACCGAGAGGCTCTGAAATAAAGTGTCTCGGAGGAAGGACAGAAGTAATGAGAGCACTGCTTCCTGAGTCACAGGTGTCATGATGAACAGAGATGTTTAACCTCTCCTCTCTGGATCCAGCTGATGAACTCCTTCAAAACTTAATCATATCTGCTTAATCCTGAGAAATCAGAGCTGTGTTGAAGACCAGCTCTGTGTGTGTGTGTGTGTGTGTGTGTGTGTGTGTGTGTGTGTGTGTGTGTGTGTGTGTGTGAACTATGCAGGGCATCACCAGCCAGCTCAGAATTAGTTCTCATCAGCTCAGGGAATTGATATTGTACGTCTTTTGTCCAAAAATAGCAGGGATGTGTGCTCTGATTGGCCAGATATAGGGAGAAAATGGCCCAGCTTCACTCCGGTTACTCCAGTGAAGATGAGTAATGAAGGGCCTGACATTATGCAGTCACAATGAGAGCAGAGAGTGGAGGCAGAGCTAATGTTAGCACACATCACTGTGGGTTGTAAAGATGTACGTACTGTACTACAGTATATGTATAGTAAGTTGCATATGCAATGACTCAATCACCATATCCCAAGACTCCAGTGGGCTTTAAAGCTATTCACGCTGATTGACTACCATAAAATATTAATTCATGTGAATTTCTAAATCTCTAGATATTTGGTTTGTCTTTAATGACAGCAGCATGCTAGTTTTGAGAATGATCAGAACATCAAGAACATCTAACTGTCTGGTCACATGATCACACTTGACTAAACTAGTTATTTTACTATTATTTAAATATACTTCATGTATATAAACACTTCAATTAACTCATATATTTTCAGTTTTTTTTATCTTAATTTTAATTTAAGGTTTAGGAAATTTGTTACTTGCTTTTGTCGTTTTCATTACATCAAAAATCTTTCTGTAAATATATATTTGCTTCAATTTATGGTTTTGTTGTTGTTTTTTAGTCTTAGCAATTTTAGCACTTTAATTCATTTTTAAACATTTATTTCAGATAGATGTCAAGGCAACATTTCTAATTCTCTGTAGCTTTAACTTTTTTCAACAAATATTATATTTTATTTCAGCTTTTATTGAACTAATAGTCGTTTCAGGAATCCATTCCACGAGTTTAAATCAGATTTAAGTAGCTCATGTGGATTTGCCAAACATTTAAAAAAATCTTCATTGAAATAAAGCTCCAATAAAATAAAACAGTATAAATATAACATAAAAAAAAAATAAAAAATAAATAATAATAATAGTATAGTGCTATAATAGTAGTGATTTTTGTATGTCATAGAAATAGTTTAAGTTTTTTATTTTTTAAGCAGCAACCTTTTTTTATTATAATTAAGTTTTAAGTAATTTCAAAAAGTTCAAAAGTTTTAGAACGGTAAGATATTTAACTGTTTTTAAAGGTGTTTCTTCTGCTCATCAAGGCTGCATTTATTTGATTAAAAATTCAGAAAAACCTGTAATATTCTGAAAAACTATTTCAATTTAAAATAACTGTTTTCTGTGTGAATATATTTTGAAATGTAATTTATTCCTGTGATACAAAGCATCATTACTCCAGTCTTCCGTGTCACATGATCCTTTCAGAAATCATTTTAATATGCTGATGTTTTATTATCAGTGTTGGACACAGTTGAGCTGCTTAATAGTTTTTTTTAGGATTCTTTGATCATTAAAAAATATTAAAAAGAGAAGCATTTATTTAAAATGGATATCAATGTTCAGAACTACTGTTACAGTAGTTTACCGTTTCACTACTGTTCAAAAGTTTGGGATCAGTACATTTTTATTCTTTCTTCGTTGAAATAAATGAATACTTTTATTAACCAAGGATCTATTAAATGAACAAAAACGTCACAGCATAGATTTACATTTTAGAAATATTTTATATTTTGTAAAAAAAAAAAAGTTTTTTTTTTACTTGTTATTCATCAAAGAATCCTGAGGAGAAGAAAATCACAGGTTCCAAAAAATATATTTCCAACATTGATACTTTTAGAAATAAATCTGCATATTAGAATGATTTCTGAAAGGATCCTGTGACACTGGATACAATGCTTTGTATCACAGGAATAAATTACATTTTTAAATATAATTTATATAAAAAATATTTTTTATGATTTAAAATATTCACACATAAAACTGTTATTTTAAATAGAAATAATATTTCAAAATATTACATTTTTTAATATAATAATGCAGCCTTGATGAGCAGAAGAAACATCTTTAAAAGGAATTAAATATCTTACTGACCCAAACTTTTAAACGGTAGTGTATTTCTTGCATCTTGGTGGTTAATAAAGATAAATAAAATGTGACCAGAAGCCGGTCCTCGCAGGTTTATACCCATATAAAAATCCTTTATGGGCATTGCATGCAAAGGTGTTCACTTATGACCATTACAAATAGTTTTTCTTTATTTGTTTATTTAGATAACTAAAAGAAGACATGGAAACCATAATATTTCGCCTAACTACACAAACATGACCCAGGGTCTGCGAGTGGCAGTAAAGCAGCAGCGCGTCTCTCAGCCTGCAGCGACCCCGCACTGCCATCGCGCATTAAAGGCGCAGCGCATGTTTTAAGATAAACAGCGGACATTCATAAACACAGAGCGTGATTCCTCCCCGCTATAAAAAGTTTCGCCTCAAATATGTGTGACAAAGACCCGCCTCCTGCCAGCAACAGCACGTTAACACCATTATATTCAGTCAGGATGCGGTACGTGATCGCAAGGCCATCGCCAAATCAGCGATTCAAATACGATCAAAGGCCTCGCCTAAACTTCACTGCTTCTCCATTAAACGCGCGCAAAACACGGACATGTTTGTATTCCAAACACATTAGTTCGTGCACAAATGCATAATCTTGGTTTTTAACCCCGCTCCTCCCACATCAACTCACCCCCATTTTGTTTTACCTCGCTGCATTTACATACAGTAAAACATCGCAAGCGAAAGATGCGTTTCAACGCGACGCGACACAACTGGAACGTTGTTGTTCTAATCGACGCATCTGCACGCGAGCTGCGTTCGGGCTCCGTGTTTTATAATGCGAACGCTGTCGTTCCGTCGCGCGCGCCGCGTACAGTGTGCTCGAGCCCTATTCGCATGCATCGCCTCGCGCGCTTATCAACTCAATAGCTCGTGCCAATATTTACCTGTTTGTTCTCTACAAATGCGTCATGTACGAAATATATCTGTCCTCTGACAGGCGCAAATAAGGAGGAGTTCCTGGTCTTATTCCTATTCCCTGTCCTTGTGTGCTGAGTCTCTGCTGTTCCTTAAAAAAAAAATAGAGAGAGAGAGAGACACACCGCGAAAAACTACAGCAGCCAGTACCACCGTGCTGTCGATGGAGGCAGGCTTTAGGCTACTGCTGCTTCTCATTTAAAAAGCATTGCGTTCAAGATATGAAATGCATTAGAGCGCAGCCGATGCAATTCATGCTATATGCACCTATAAGCAAATATTATATGGATACAATGCATTATCAATTGCATTATGATGTGCAAATGTAATTCAGCTGCAGGTGACTGAGAGATTGATACTTACTGTAAAAATCTCTCTTCACCTGGTCCCTACGCGATGGAGTGTTGATCCTCATTCATTTTCACCTCACCTCCTAATGAACTCAATCTGATGCGCGCTTTGAAAAATGAACCTCGCGTAGACTCGACACGCGTGCACTTAAAAATCAAACCTCTTCATTGTGAGTTAGGATGGCTGTACAGCTGCTTGGTTTAATATATGAACCTCTGGTTAATGCAGAAATCTTACGTGCGCTCGAATTCAATAGCGTTTAGCGTCTGCACAATGTGTGCTAGACCAAACTGGTTCTACAGAGGGCAGTCAGAGATCAGGATTCAGACGCGCTGTTGCGTTGCTGAGCTCCGGTAGAGAGCAGTGTTGTATTATGTTGGGTTTTTATGTTTTCCCAGAACCCATCAGACACGGACTAGCGTTGCTCTGGGACCAACCAGAATCACATATACATTTTTAATGCACATTTCAAGCATGCACATTGCGATATGTTTTAACTCTTGTTGCATTTAATTTAACAAATTCAAGTTAACCATAGCAGGACTGCGAGAAACTTAAATCAGACACCAGAAATCATCCTCATGCGAGAAACCCATCCTAAAATTTAAAAAGTAGCTATATTAGAAGACCAAAATGACACTGTGAATGAAGTAATAATACATTTATTAGAGTTGTTATTTTTTGTTCACTAAATACTGGGTGCTATTTTTGATTATTCATCAGCTGGAAAACAATGTTTTGAAAGTTCTGATTCTTTATTTTTTCATCTTCTGTGTCGTTATTATAATAGTTATGGTGTGGACTTTACGATATATTCTGTTTATTATAAGCTGAAGCGCGTGATAGCAGGCTTGATTCTGATTGGTTGTCAATGTTTCTATCGTTCATCGGCTGGAAAAAATCATTCATAGTTCATAAATATTGTGCTTGGTGTGAACGGGCCTTTAGTCTTTTCTTTCATTTTTTTTCTGTCTATAAACAAATAAAAATTGTTTTAGAAAGAAACCTATGATAAATGTTTTAGATGATAAGTGACAGTAAATTTAAATTAATTAATAAATAAGAAATCTTTTGAAAACTACAAATACAGAGGACGGCTGAGTCTGCAATACCCATTGTGTGGCAGATTGTTAACTAGAGAGGTTTTGAAAATGATTTCCCCAGCCCTGCACACTCTTTTGGGGCAACTTTCAGGGATAAAGTGAGCCTTGCCTTTAGAGCAGGCCCAGGAGGATGCTGGGAAGAGCGACATGCGTGCTCTTAGTCAGCAGAGCCAGACTGAATTATCTAAACACCTGGTTTCAGCGATCTAAACAAAGAACTGGTGATGACTGGAGCTGGTCTACAGGGGCCCTCTGCTCCAGCATCTCTGTGATACTGAGCTCAAATAGAAGTATGACATATGCTTACCAATAAAACTCAGTCTGTCTCGGGTTTGGTGATGGTTAGAGAAATTACACCCTCTTTAAGTCAGTTTAAGTGTGCTGCATCAGCAAGCTGATGAGAAAATCATTTTCCTTTATTTGAATAGTGTGAGCTAAATGTAAATACAGACATTTGTGGTGAAATCTGACTTCTCAAAATATACATCTTACAGAGTATAACATGACATAATTTCCAACCTGTGTTACATGGAAAATTAAGCTGTCCATCTGTGTTTTCTCATAGCCATTTTGTGTCTTATTCAGGAAAGTAAAATTTACTTAAAATGGTTAGAGTCAGAATATTGATTCAGTTACTTTTTAATGACCAAATAACAAACATTTCATCTTTAAAATGCATGTACAAAAGAACCCTCTCTTACAATTTACACTCATACACTCATTTTACACAAAACCTCTTAAAAGTTTCCCAATAAAAAAATAAACCAATCTTTTCATGCATGTCAGAATATGCATAAAAAAACATTCTTAAATTCTATCTGACATTTTTTCAGTTCAATAAGAGATTTGATGTAATTTGTGATTTGATGATCTTCTTGAATGAAAAGACTTTTTATTGGAGAAAACTTTTTTCATTTAAAAATGTAATTACATTTGTGCATTAAAGACAAACCAAAACCTTATGGGTTAAGAATAACATGACTGAGTAAATGAGGACAGAAGTTTCACTTTTATGGTTAAATTATGCCTAAAATGAACTGCCTAACAAAATGAACATATATGTTTTATACTGAACTGGGTGATCAGCTGAATACCAGTGAATGATAATGAAAATCAAACAATGGCAGCATTTTGTGTAACATTATTCCGGTATAGTTAGTGTACAATACAGACTTGTTTGCAAATTATTTTACCACAACAGTATGAACAGTTTCAAAAATTATCTCATAAATAGATTTTCTTGATCAATAAACTTAAAAATAAATAATAAAATCAACATTTGGTGTGAGCATCGCATTTAAGGCAGCTTTGCGCTTTTTTACAGTTTTTCATGTATCTTAGCAGGGTCGCCTGATTTGGGATACTTCCTTCAAAAAAAAAGATAATAGGTGTGTTCGAGATGCACTACCTGCAGCCCCTTGCAATCGGGGGAGGAGTGAAGAGACGGTCCGTATTGGTTAATAGTATCCTTATGATGGGAAAAATTTATATACATACATTTAGATGCCTAAAAATAAAACCAGCCTTTTATGCGTTTCATATTGAGTTTGTTTTGTATACAAAAGCCTTTAAAATTATGAAAAAGAAAATTGAAATAAATCTGTTTTCTATAATTATGTATTATAATTTACAAAAAAAATCCTAGCCCCTCGTTTTTTTCTGTTCTATTTGTTTTGAAGATTGTAACCTGATGTTATTTTGACATTGTCAAGTTGTTTGTTTAATAATTGTTCAATTAAAAACAAAAAAAAAACAAAAAAAAAAACATATAGGTTTCCATGCTGAATCAACGTCATTAACTCCTATCCAATACGAATATATATTGACCATATCGCCTAATCTTCATTTTCGTCATTAATGTTGTCTTTGAATATCAGATATTCGATATAAAGATTGATTACATAAAGGAACTTTTTTAAGAAAAAAAAAACACATCGTGCTTGTCGTCACATAATCTGACCAATAAGAATAAAGTGTGTCGTCATCAAGGCTTTCGCAGCCGATTTTGAGCAACTGCAGCGCCTGACTTTGCGACTGCTCTCGTTTTGCTCTTACTTTGATGGCACATGTGATCGAAAGGCGGCTGCAGCGCCGATCAAAGTCGGACAATGACCTACTAGGTGTGTTCGGCTTCATGCGGCGTCGCAAGAAATCGGTTGCCGTCTTACAAAACAATGCATTCTGGTAAGATCATTTGTCCGACTTTGATTGGCGCTGCAGCCGCCTTTTGATCACATGTAGCATCAAAGTACCGCGAGAGCAAAACGAGAGCAGTCGCAAAGGTCAGGAGCTGCAGTTGCTCAAAATCGGCTGTGAAAGCCTTGATGACGACACACTTTATGCTCATTGGTCAGATTATGTGATTTACA
>JAUCMT010000024.1:3507855-3518536 GCA_032357475.1 Enteromius thamalakanensis | reverse complement strand
CGGAGATTACGGCGCTAATCAAAGAACCGGCTTTACTGATGAGATGCGCATAATATATCGTACGATATATATCGTGCTGCCCTACTGTAAGAGGATGATTTGCTAATTTAGTGTTGAAAACAGTTGTGCTTTTTTATTACTTTTGCCGAAACAGAGATTCTCTCAAAAATGTCAAAAATGTATTCAGATTTTAAATATAAATTCTAATTTAAGTAACCATATAATCTGCAGATATATGTATATTTATCAGCTGTGGGAAGTGAGGAGAAAATCTTTCCCATATGTTTTGTTGTTGATGTCAACACTAGATGACTTATCACTCTAAGGTATTTTGACACAAATTTATCTGTCATTCGATAGAAGCCAAATTAAGCAGATGTTACGTGGGCAGGTTGTGCAGCATGCCTTCATCCTATTCTTAGGCCTGTGTAGTTCTTGCAAATATTAATATGTTTTGATGCTTGATTGTAAGCATGTTTTTGTTTAGTTTTGAATGATAAACAGTTTTGGGGCTGTTTTGAATCACCAGGGTAAATTTGAGCGCTAAATCAAACCAGCTGAGACTCAAAGCCCAGAAGGTACTTTAATAGTACACTGGTTGTATAAGATGATTTTGATCATGGAATATATAGCAATATTTATATTCCATATTATTTACATGATACCTCAAAGAATGCCATAGTGCTTCTGCAGTAGACATCCCCTTTATACGGCATAACTTGCGTCCATTCTTTGTAATCTGTAGTCATTTTAGTTTTAAAGATATACTTTTAATGCAGTACGCAAAAAGGTAGTGAAAGTCTTACACACTAACTACGTCTTGACAACTCTGAAACGTCCTGTTTAGGCCCCCTGTTTATTGGCTTGTCACTTTGAAGGACAGTTACCGCAACAACATCACATAACAGTGTTGAATTTCAAAGACATGGCGGCATGCAGGCTGCTCATGTGTGCATCTCTTTGAAGCCCATGACTAGTATCGGATACAAACAATACTGGATAAATATAGAGGCAGTACTTGTAGGTATTACGTGGAAAAGCAGAGCAGAGCCTCTGCACCTTTCAACATATTATACCCTAAAGCACACAACCAGAAATCAGACTCACGCTAGGTGAATAAATCTGTGTATGTAACTTGTATAACTCACACTGTACTGTAGTAAAAAGTATGGGTTGGTAAGAATATTAGGGGAAGGAAGTGTGGGGCAGAAGAAATTTCTACTTTTATTTAACAAAGATGCATTTATCGGATCAAAAGTGACAGAAATCTTTTTTAACATTTTTTAGAAATCATTTTGTTTTGAATAATGCTGTTCTTTTTTGACATTTACATTTAGTTTAATTCAATTTAATTCAAAGGAAAACGACAAGCAATTCATCATATGATGGCAATAAACAAATAAAAGTTTTTTTTTACTAATTTTTATCCTGAAAATCCTGCAAAAATGTCACGGTATTCACAAAATAAGCTTTTTCTATTGGATATATTGTAAAATGTAAATAAAGTCAGGTATTTCTTTCCCTGAAAAACATTTTCATCTCAGTGTTGCTAAGCATAAGGCGTTTTTTCAAAAGCATTGAAAAACCTTAACAACTGCTCCAAAAGTGTATGTTTTTTAAATTTAGCTCAATTTTTATCCTAGGATTTTGACACTTACGTCATTATAGTGTTTGTAGATGTTAATATCACCATAAGTGCCCCTGACAGTCATTATAGAAGACCCAGCAGGGGGCATCTCACATCTAAGCAGAACGTCTGAGGTCTGAATACAGAAACAAAGGCTGTGACATGAGCTCCATTCATCACACGTCTCCACTTTATTTTAGACGTGACTGAGCACAGTGTTTGCAGAGCAGCGTCAGTGACCTCTGCAGCCGCGCTCGTAATGGGGTGATGACCTGTTGGCAGCGCAACCCGAGAGAAGTCCTTGACCCTGGGGAGGAAGAGTTTCTGGGCATGGCCTGTTTGGGCTCCGCTGTGGCTTTCAGGTATGTATCGCCCCGTTGCCTTGAATGGCTCTAGAAACTTCCAAATAAGCCTGCTGTGTTAAATTCAGCAAGGGGATGAAAATATGGATTCATAAATATGGAAAGGACACACCTGTTGCTTAGCTGTACGAAGAATGGAGAAGAGAAGAGGTTGAAATGCTCCCATATTAGATATTTTATCTATCCATCAAATAAAACCTAATCCTGCAAATAAAGGCAAAATAAGTGGAGCTGCTAGCTACTGTGTAGTGCTGCCGGTTATGATTTATGAATACAGCTGTGGAAGAGAGACACCTGTCCACTCCTCCATCAGCAGACCCTCCTGCGATCTGAGACAGCATGCTAACCTGAGCGAGAATGTCACCCGGTGCACCCCTGAGGTCAACACAGGCCATGTCTCAGTGACAGACCCCCTGACACCCACTCACCTACTGACCTCTGACCATCCCTAAAATATACAGCGGTGTCCAAAACAACAAAAACACACACTAGTTTGTAAAATAAATATTTCAGATTCCCCACTTTTATGTCAAGCACTCAAAGTTCCAGGACAAGCACTATATAAATGTATATAAGGAACTGTTATTATTATTTCTGACTTTGATCATGTGACTCTTGGTTAGGGCTGGGTTTTCGTCCCTGCTTTATACAAAGCGCTGCTGTCATAACTAAATGCTAAGATATAAATTCACTTTTTTTTTCAATTCAAACTAGAAGACTGCAAGGTTACACTTTATTAAAAGTTGTAAATACATACTCTGTAATATTAATTAATTAACTACATGTACTTACTATATGGTTAGGGTTTTTTACGTAATTAAGACTAATTTATTGTTGTTATAATAATAAATACATGTAACATGTAACAAGGACACCTTAAAATAACGTGCACCAAAGCTTTTATCGAACAAAATGAACAAAATAATTTGGCAAAAGAGCCAACAATATACAATACCATGTTTATTTGACAACTAAATGAAGTAGTATGGATGTAAAACAGAAGCATTTTCACCGGTGGTCTCAGACTTTTGGACGCCACTGTTTTGTGAAATTATATACATTGGTGTAATATAATGTTCTTTCATATGCAGAAAATAGAGCGTGTTATGGATATCCACTGTATACAGTATATGACCGACAAACCTGCCAAAGGAAACAAACGCAGTCTCACGACTAACTGGTGTTGGCCTATCTCAGTGCTGTACGGATGACAGGTCCTTGAGAAAGAGGGTGATTTGTGGATGTTAAGGGAAGGGTTGTGCTACAGCGACCCTGTAGGAGGCCCAAAGTAGCTCTGCAGCCTTCACATGCCTAAAGATGTAGAGGATGAGATCCACGGTCCATGACATGTGACACCTCCAGGTGGTCACCGTGTGCGCTTACTCTGACCTGAACTCAAGGACTTGCACAAAACCAGTTTTTTGTTTAAATCTCCAGCCAATCTGTCTTGTTTCCAATCTTTTGTTGTACTATTGTTGTAATTAAGTATAAACTAAAACTGATATTTTATTGCAATGATGAAATTTTATATTCAAAAACATTTTATACAACATTTTGTCTTTTTTGTTATATTTATACTTGCACCTTTATGATTTTATATTAAATGAATATACTAAACATATTGCAATGTATGTCCAAAATTAATAGATTAAAAAAAGGATACTGTACTATAGAGTATTGAAAAAAAGTTTTGAGATGTGGATGATGCAAAAATGAACTCTTGGAGTCGAACGTGGATGTATGAAGCCAAAAAACATGATTTTTGAAAAAAATTTTTTTTAATTATATATATATATACACACACACACACACATATATATATATAAATATATATATATATATATATATATAGGCTAAATATAATTATGCATTTAAATAACAAAATATGCTCAACTTCATTTAACAACTGTGAACATTTTCTTGTTCATTTATTGTTAACAAAAAATAAAACTGAACTATTAAAGTTATCATTTATTATTCATTATCATTTATTTAAATAAGTATAAAATAATTAAAAACAATTAAGTGCATCCTTGGCAATGAACTAAAACAATTACTAAAACTCAAAATAATTTAAATATAAAATAGCTACATAAAGTAAAGCTAAAATAAGGGCCAATTTTAAATAACAATAAATACTATAATATAAACAGTACTAAAATAACCTTTTTGTGAAGAAAAAATAAGTGTGTATCAGCAGCAGGCATCAGAGTGAGTCAGTCCTTGGTTATTTATGGTCCACTGTCCAGCCGCTGCTATACCATCATATTTTTAAAGGATTGCTTTAATTATAACAAATTGATGCTCACTTTAATTGGTAGTGACGTGTTCTGAACAGGGAAAGGAGTGAGTGAGTGTATGAAGATGTGTGCAAGCCTTTCCTCTTTTCACATTGAACATTTACAAAGAAGAGGAAATGTACGGAGAGAGCAAAATACTGGATTAATAGTTTTGGGATTAAGTTCTGACCTGATCATCTAACCCAAACATCTGGTTTGCATCAGGTTTATTTGATTCGTTTTGTGTGTTCCTCCTCCTCTGAAATGCTGAAGGCAGATATACGGATTCTGGAAATGGTGTTCCCACTAAAAACAGTGTGCTGGTGGGACAGATGTTAAAACGGTTTTAGAAGGGCCTGGGTATGACTAAGTTAGCCCAAGGCAAAAAAAAGAGAAGATCTTTAATCAGCATTTGAGACTATATCTTCAGTCCACCACAGCAATGGTAAAAAGCAACTATAGTGCAACTAAGCAAGAACATGTGACCTTTTGCATAAAGAAGTCACATGTTTACACAATTTTTAATAAGAAGAAAGAAAAAAATTCAGATTTTTATCATGGACTTGTGGAGCTTCTCAGAGACTCTCTGTCAAGTCTTGACTTCTTCTGCTGGTCTCTGTGGTGGTTTACTATGAGGTACCATGTGGTTTAACCTCAAAAGCCATTATGTCCTGAGTAGATTTTGCTCATGTTCCCCATGAGTTTTCCCTCTCTTCATTCTCTCTCAGGAGATGCAGAACAGCACTCGTCCGAGTCACCGCAGTTATCTTCAGCACAGCTCAAAGCTCAAATCCTCACCACACTATAATTACAGTCTGGCTAGCGTTTCAAGGGGCGTGCTCACTTGAAAGCTTTTCTGTTCTTTTTGAAATGATATACCGCCTGTCCTGCGACCCTCAGAACTAAGAGGGAGATGAAAGGTCCCGGTCAAGAATGGGACTCTGTCAGAGAAGAGCGCTGACCACAGAAGACCAGTGATATCACCCTGATCCTGACCAATGCCTGCAGGAGAGGAAGAGTTATAGTTAGAACTTGGGTTACACACAATGTCTTTAAGATAATTTAGTTTAGCTTTTTTGGATGTTCTCTTAGATGATGAACTATTTTGTGCTCATAGTACTAATAACAGTGTTGTTGCATTTTCATTTGTTGGCTTTTTCTGTGAACAAGAAATACTGTGCTGTTTTTAATTGGTCACTGTTGAATATACAGTGACGTCTGAGACAGTAGTGAAACTTTATTATTATTATCTAAATGTATTACAGATTTACATTTTATTATGAGCGTGAGAAATAAAAACATTGAAAGAACACAAATGTTAAAAATTGCTAGAATGCTAGAACCAAAACACGTTAAAAAGCATTTTGTTAATTGCGATAAAACTGCAAAAATGGTTTCCCTGAATCACAAAACCAGTCATGAGTACATTTTTTGAAATTAAGATTAAAATAAATAAGCTTTTCATTGATGTAGGGTTTGTTAGGACAGGACAGTATTTGGCTGAGATCTGGAATCAGAGGGTGCAAAAAAATCTAAATATTTAGAAAATCGCTTTAAAAGTTGACCAAATAAAGTCTTTAGCAATGCCTATTACTAATCAAATTTTTTTTTTATGCATTTACGGTAGGATCTTTATTTAATATCCTAGTGATTTTTGGCATAAAAGAAAAAACAATAATTTTGACCCATACAATGGCTATTGCTACAAATATACATGTCTACTTATGACCAGGGTTAAAATGTGTATTATATGAAAAACTTAAACTTATATGTGTGAAAAAAAAGTTGCAACTAAAATGAGCATAATTTGAAACACTAAAATACTGAAATAAAATGGAAATAGGAAGAAATGAAAACGATTTTGGACAAACAAATGATAAAAAGTACCCCATTTAAATAACAAAATTACTACAAATTAAACAAAAATTAAAAAGAAAACTGGAAATAAAATTAATGATTATAAATATGATGAAATATAATTTTTTTTAGTGACTTTAGTGACTTGTAATTTTGTAAAGTGACTGATACAAAATATCACCAACATTTTTAGTAGTATATAAATAGTAAAGGACACCTTTTGTTACAAAAATCCTAAATATGTATTAAATATTAATTACTAATACTAATTTTTTTTTAAATATTAAAATAAAATAAAATATTACTTTATAATTATAAATCATTTTTAAAAGTCCTCTATTTTTTTGATGTAGTCTAATTTTTTTCTATTAGACTACATCACATATATATGTATATTTGGGGCTATAATTCATTAATTCATAACAGGCCATAATTCAGCAATGTGCCTTGCATAAACCACAAGTGTAAAATGTGTTGCAGAAAGTTATGCAAAATATGTGCGCACTAAAAAAGCAGCAGAGTTATGCAGGTATTTAATGGGCTGGCGCGTCTTAATGCACTATGTAAGACTATATCCGAGTGAATCAGCCAATGAGACGCTGAGCTGGCATGGCTGAAAAGTGTCCGTTTGGAAATGAGTAGAACATTTAGCTCCGCCCCTTCGCTTTGAAGCGTCTCATGTCTCTCATGCCACGCATTGAAGACAAGTCCTTGAGGAAGGTGTGAATAACTGTCGCGATGAAGAGATGGTTAGTCGGATGTTCAGACCTGCAGGATCATCTCAACATGACACGAACCCTCATCAAAAGACATGTCTACCTGCAGTAAACTGATCAAAACAGCTTGTTACTTGAACTCATGAACATTTTACATCCTGTGTGTTGCTTTGCTGGCTGCATTTTTTTAAATGGACCTTCTGGGTTTGAGTGACAAGTGTGCTCTATTAAGTAGTTGGTCTAATGCACTTATATAGGCGACCTGGTCTCATAAAAATATGTACCTCTGTGCACTTTTTGTGCAACACTGTTTTTACTGCCTCTAGTGTTCATTTCTTTTGGAAACTGCAGTGATATGTACTATTTGGTATGTATTGTACGCAATGTTAGAAGCAATATATGTCACATTAATGGCTGAGAATTGGTTTTCAGTGTTTTGAAGAGAGAGATTTATTTAGTTCTTTGTGTTTGTCATTCTGCAAGCAATGAAAGTTCATTAGGTGAATTTGGCAGACTCATTTGAAGCTGAGTAATAGCAGCACAGGAAAATGTGTATCATAAGTAATGTGACAGATGTGCGGGAATGATTTGTAAGTAAGGCAGGCCAAACAGACAAAGTTAGTGTGTTTATCACTGAAGTAAAGTCAAATACAACGGTATTTCTTTCTTTGCTTTATCATCTTGGAATTTGTATGTTTTGTTCTTGTTTCCTTTTTCTTCTCATATTCATGATTTGTAAAACCATGTGCTTCTGTAGGCCTAGGCTTAGCTGGACCGCTTAGCTACTGCTGGAAGATATCTATACCACCTTGACCCCCGGAAAAATCTCTCTTCATTGTCCTTTATTGATTGATTGATTTATTGAACAATTGATTGAAATGTGATGCTTATTAAGGAAGGTAGTTAGTAAGATTAGATATGGGGTTTATGCATTCAAAATGTGGTCATGCAGAATAATGCATTAATATATGCTTTATCACCCAAACAGCAAAAAAAAAAAAGAATATATATATACTTGTGTGTGTGTGTGTGTGTGTGTGTGTGTGTGAAAATATAATACATATACTACAAAATTATGTTATTTCAAATTATGATCCAAAAACTGCAACATTGCAATTTATAGCAATATATGAAATATTATTAAACATTTGTAAATCACTAAAAATCGACTTTTTATCTCTAGTAGGCCATCCACAATTGTATTTAGCCTATTGAAATGTATGAAAGTTGAAACTAAATGTTTTTATTTCATTATTTTTTAATTTCATTATTATATATATATATATATATATATATATATATATTAATTGAATTTAATTGTTTGCAACATATATTTACCAAGACAATTTTACTTTAGTTGTTTGCCATATGACAAGTATAAACAAACAGCCAATATGCTAGCAATACTGTATGTTGCTCTAGTGATGGGCTCAAAAACCTTTTGTGCTTTCCATTATTAAAAGTTGCAGATGGTTTTCTCAGACTTACCTGCACAGACACTTTAATTGAGATCATAGACGTTTATCTGAATGCTTATGAACTTTTTACAACATGTTGAAATGATGTGGTGACACTATGTTGATGGGGTGTGTATAGTTTCAGATTAAAATCTCAAAGGATGTGAATTAAATAAGTGTTTCACTGTGTTCAATTACACATGAGCTGCTCGTGTTTTCTCTGGTTTGCAGTGAATGTTGTTCCACAATAATTTTAAAGTTGTTGTAAAGTGTTACCTAGTAATTTGTATTATCATATACATAGACATATAATCCCAAACAAGCAAAACAAACAAAGAAATTAGGTAACACTTAATTTTAAGGTGTCCATAATGAAGAGTAATTGCCTAGTAAGTACTTAGTAGTAGCCGTTGTACTTACACAAAACAAAATGTACTTACCAAGTAGCTAAGTTAAGGAAGAGTTTGTACTTACTGTACAGTTTGAAATTATGTAGATGTAACAGGCTGCTACTGTTAAACATTTGTTACACAACTACTTATATAACCAACAACAACAAAAAATACATCTACATAATTACAAACTGTAATTGCAGGCTGTTGCATAAATTAGTAACACGATATGTAATTTATTTCATGTAAGTACAATGGCTACTATGAAGTACCCAATTAGGTAATTACTCTGTATTATGACACCTTAAAATGAAGTTGCATATTAAATAATAATCACATTATTTAAAAATAATATAACTTTTTTTTATCATACAGAAGCATAAATGTTCTGGAGCATAGCAAAACAGCTTCAAAGAAGCAGGTAATTCAAGCATTGACAAAGTAACATCCTGTAAAGAAGAAGCTAATAAATGAGCACGTGAAGTGTGTCTTTTAATGAGCTGGACACAGTGACGCACTCTTTCACTGCTCTGTGGATGCGTGTAAACATGAATGGCATAAAATTGGGTCCGCGTCTATCTTTAGGGCCTGTTCTGCTGCAGGCATAATACTCCCACATGCCTGGGAACTATCAATTACACCGCTCCAGTGCTCCAAGGGCTGCTCCTGTCCCCCTCGGAAAGGGATGTTTGTGTTGTCTGTCCACCTTCTGGACAAGTGTTTCCCGCTGAACCTCTGTGAACACACAGCCATTAAATGGAAACGCAAAATGAGTCATTCCCTATAGATACAGGGAGTTAAATATGGACCGCAAGCGCATTCAGAAAGCCTTTGTGTGTGATGTCATGCTTTGGGTTCAGCATTGTTCGGATGAGTTTAAGAATATAAACCCATTCGTTGAAATAGATTGCACAAAATAATATTTTAACAAATGGATAGATCTTCAAAATGCTGTAATTATATCTTAATATAAACATTTTTAAGATTTAGTCAGTCGAAAGTGTTTTAAGGTTAATTTAATTAGTGTATGTTGGAAAGTAGTGCTTTGTGACATTCGTAATATGTTGAAAAGCAAAGCTTTATTGTGTCAATCTGTATATTTGAGACTTTTATTATATACATATTTAATGGTCCATGTTTTAATTTAATATCCACCCATACACCTTTATACAAGTCATAAAATTAATGGAGCTTTTAATGAATCTATTTTACTAGGATTTGCATTGGTATTGAATTATTCTAGGAATTCTAACATTTATAATATAACATTAATGATGTGTAATTGTAATATGAATTAAAATGATAAATATACATATATAAATAACTTAATTGTAATGTTTTTTGAGTTATCTGTTTTTGCAAATAAACTCTTTATATATATGTATGCATTGCATATATAAAGTATATATACAGTAGGCTATATTATATATATATATATATATATATATATATATACACACTCACCGGACACTTTATTAGGTACATCTTGCTAGTACTGTGTTTGGACCCCTTTTGCCTTCAGAACTGCCTTAATCCTTCGTGGCATAGATTCATCAAGGTACTGGAAACATTCCTTAGAAATATTGGTCCATATTGACATGATAGCATCACGCAGTTGCTGCAGATTTGTCGGCTGCACATCTATGATGTGAATCTACGGTTCCACCACATCCCAACGGTGCTCTATTGGATTGAGATCTGGTAACTGTGGAGGCTGTTTGAGTACAGTGAACTCATTGTCATGTTCAAGATACCAGTCTGAGATGATGCAAGCTTTATGATATGGTGCATTATCATCAGAAGATGGGTACGCTGTGGTCATAAAGGGATGGACATGGTCAGCAACAATACTCAGGTAGACTGAGGCGTTGCAATGATCATCAATTTTTGGGGCCCAAAGTGCGCCAAAAAAAAGTCCCCCACACCATTACACCACCACCATCAGCCTGAACTGTTGATACAAGGCTTTCATGTTGTTGATGACAAATTCT
>JAUCMT010000024.1:3465985-3484659 GCA_032357475.1 Enteromius thamalakanensis | reverse complement strand
ACTCACGGCCCACACAGCCAAACACATATGTTTCCGCGGCCCACTGCAAAAGAATTTAAACAATCCCGCTTTTTGTGTCAGGTTAATTAAGTACTCAGAAACAAAGCTGTTAATTGTCTTTATTAGATAAACTGGTAATGTATTAAATAAACAGAAAATATATATAACAGATCAGCAAACTAGACATTTTTTATTATATTAACAATATTACAATTTCTATTTATAATAATTGGCGGCCCCCCTGCAATGCCGTCACGGCCCACAGGTTGAAAACCACTGTTCTAGGCAAAAGATATCAGAGACAGACCCTAAAGACCTCCAGTGTCCCTCGCTGTTCAAAAGGTTCACAAACTGCCTGCCAGACTGAATTACACAGCAGACAAAATCAAAATCTCTGGACATTTTAAGGAAGCCATTTACTGCTGAAGTTCAGGTAACAATGTTGTAACACGAAACCTGTGTGTCTGTACAGCTGGATGACATGGCATTAAAGTTTGATGAAACTGAAGCAGATTGGTGGGAAAGTCTGGGTCATAAGTGTATAAGACTTGGCACTTAACCAGAGGTGGTCGAAAGTACACAAATCAAGAACTTGAGATCCATACTATAAAATATTACTGCAGTAAAAGTACTACTTTTTCAATTTTACTGAATGAAAATACAAAAGTACTTTTTATAAATGTACTTAAGTAAAAAAGTACTGCAATTTTTTACGGTCTACTTAATTTTATATGGCACATTTTTTTTCAGAATCTTACTGCTCAAAATACCTGAGATTTTTGACAAGCATAATGCAGTAATGTTTAATGTTAATGTACCCGAGAGAAAACAGATTTAAGAGTCTAATTTTCACCCATAAGAAAAAAGTGTTTTGAAGCTTATAGGCTATTGTTTTGCAGAAAATCACAGAATGTTATAAATGACATGAGAATAAGTTAGGATAAACATTTAAAGGAAAATCATATATTTTCTTATTTTTTCTCTAACCTTGTCTGTGTTGTAAACACTCCTGGCCAAATGCCCCCAGAGGGCATTACTTCACCACTGTACACACAACTGTTAATTACTGTATTTGCCTGAATAACAAATCCTTTCTTTTTTTCCCTCATATGTTATGTATAAAAAATATTTGGACATTATCTAATAATGACTATAAATTAGCACTAGCAAGCTTGTTAGCTAAATAATCATCATTAGCGTTAGATAACAATATTTAGACCTACTTATTTTCAGTATATGGTTATGAATAAACAATAATATCTGTCTACTCGGCTAGTTGATCCAAACAATATAAAAAAATTGTATACGTTGATAGACAATATAAACACAGACGTAGGGCTAAATGCATAGCATTTTAATAATATCTAGGAACTTGACGCATCATCAGTCGCGCGAACTAGTGGTTCTTGTGAGTTCGGTTCACTGTAGACTAGCTCTGACGGATCGTTTGAATCAGTGACCTGTCGAATTGCGAACAGCTGCAATCAGATCATTCCAATTCGATAATGAACCGTTTAGTGCGAATTGTAAGCAGACTGAACAGGTTCATTAAAAAGAATTAGAAAGTTTGTTTATGAATCGTCTGGATCTCACTTGGAGCATGTGATATAAAAGTAACGATATGTTTTATGAAATGTGGGGAAGTAAGAAGTAGGGTTGAACAATATTCTGTTTTGACATCGACATCGCGATGTGCGTGTGAGCGATAGTCACATCGCCGGATGTAAAGGGTAGAAGCCTATGGTGTATTAAGAGAACGGTAGCACACAGTAAACGGTTAGCGCGGATGTATAGCCAAATTACACTATAGCCTTATTCGGACAGGACTAGTTTTCTAAACTACTGTACATGCGAGCTTCGATCCTTGTCACCAGTCGTCCGTGATCTTCATGTACCATTTGGAACGCATTAGTATTAGTTGCACAAAAGCTGCGTGCTGACAGACTTGCGCGTCACTAGCATGTTATTTTTGTTTATTCTGAAGCGTTTGATCACGGCTGCGGATAAATGCGCTTGCATTTTCTAATGCTTTTATACAAAACTGATGAACACACTATCAGTTTTGTTTTCAGAGCCGAGCAAAACATCTGATATATGGAAAGAGATCCGTGCATTAGTCTGAATGCAGCCTGTTAAAGCTGCTGCTGTATATGGTCTCATCAGTAATAATCAAGAGGCAATAATTCAGAGGGAAAAAAGAAAAATCCAACTTTTAAAAGACAAGACTATTTCTGTAAACTTAAGTGTACTCAAAGAGCACTTTTTAAAATACGTTATAGTTTTAAAAGAGTAGCCTGTTTACATAATGATTTTTAAAAAAATAAATGTGATTTAAAAATGTAGCCATGTGCAGTAATACTGAATGAGAATGTGATATTCTCCTGGTTTCACAGACAAGGCTTAAACTAGTCCCAGAGTAAAATTCATGTTTGAACTGCTTCTACTCAAAATATCTTGCTCTGTCATATCTTAAAATTTTGTAAAAGATGCATTAATATCTTAATTTAACTAAGGCCTAGACCTGCTTTAAGCCAAGCCATGTTTGTGAAACTGGGCCATTGTGTTGATAATAATAATCTTATTGCATTGAATTGTGAAACCAAGATTCTTACCGCTACTTTTAAGATGGCAGTACTGACACACAGATATCTCAAATATAATAGGTAGAACACAAATGCTTTGTCTGAATGCCTTTAGTAGATCTCAAATGAGCCATTTTGATCTAGATTAATCTAGATTAATTTCAAAATTAATCTAGATTAAAAAAAAAATCTATGCCCACCCCTAATTTTCACGCATTGCAATATATATCGCAGGAAAAAAAAAAGGTAATTTTTTCCCAATATCATGCAGCCCTAGTTCCATATGAAGTGTTACTAAAAGTTTCCTTGCTATAAATCAGCAAAGGTTTCACATAAAAAAAACCACAACTTAAAAGTTTTTATGGATGTTTTTAGAATTATACTAAAAGGTCTATTACTTCTAAAACTAATTAAAGAACAGACGGCGTGTAGTTTCAGATATGAAAAGTCATTATTTCCTCACCCTCATTACGGCCTGAACTCAAGCTGTTTTGTATGGAACACAATGACAGCTTCTATAAAGCTTTAAAAAGCACTATAAAAGTATCTTGAATGTGGCTTGTGCCTTATGTGCTACGAGTCATTAGATCATTTAAATCACCAAAGAAGAGTTTGGTTTTTAAAATAGTCTTTCATTTTACTAAAGGAATCCTTTTGTGTTCAGTAGAAGTTGTGCAGGTTGAGTGTGAGCAACTATTGCTTCAAACTGAATTATACCTGAAGTGACAGATGAGTTTAGTGTCTAGTGTGCTCTATAACAAATAGTTATAAGCACTCAAAGTACTGCAGAGGATGAATGTGATCAGGGTGAATGGCTATATGCCGGTGTTTCACTGATCCTGCCAATCTAATTTGTTTCTCGGGGCGTCTGATTAGCTCTTAAATTGCTGTGATTACGAGAAAAGCTCTCATGTTTTCTCAGCTGACAGTCAATCGTATCTAGCTGCAGGCTAGCAATTAGCTATCCTCTGCCCTCTAATAGTAAAAACATGGCCCGGCATTCGAGGACTGCATTTAACACGAATTATCTCCCTGTAAAAGGGTATGTTTACTTAGCATTGCCAAGTAACTTTACATTATAGAGTATGTCGAGTTCAATAACGAAGAAAAAAAAATCAGTCTCGGTGTTAAACCACAATATTTTTTACTTGTAATATTTTGGCAAAAATCTTTTTTATGTTCATGTTGCAACTTTCCTTTGAGACAACTAGCCCCATACTCTTCCAAGTGTCCTGTGTCAGTCCTCCTCCTTCCACGGACTGATGAGCAAAAGCTTAGAACAGGCCATGATCTCAAAACCAGCTGGGAACAAATGTGTCCTTTGTCTTTGCTGCTACAAAAGGTGGGTGAAAGTGGCCGGGACGTTTGTTTATTTTAACTGCAATAAAAATCCCTTTCTCCTCTAGAACACAAACACTGTTGTTCAGTGCTCGTTTAGGGACGAGGTTTTGAGAACATTTGATTTTATATAGCCAAAACTGACTAAGTCTGGGTGTGCTAAGTCTGAGTATATGAAAAAAAAATTTAATATATATATATAATGTATTTTAAAATAATATAAAGTAGATGCAATGCATGCTATTTACAATTAAATTAAACATAACTGTAATTTATACTGATGTTAAATGGAATTAGAAATAATTTGACCCACTAAGGTAGGACTTAAGTACATTTTATATGTATATTTCATAATTACTTGTATTATCTTTAAAAAATTTTGTGTATAAAAATAAAACATACTTTAGCGTAATTTCAACTTATATGTCATGTATTTAAATATATTTGTAATGTTGACGCTGCAATTTATTTTAAAATACAGTATATTTCTTTTAAACCTACTGTATATATCAAATAATACTACAAATAAAATTACAATAAAGTATTTACATGCATTTTAATGTTAGTAAAATAAGCAAAACAATAATTTAGAATTTAAAGTAAAATGTTTAATTTGATATTATTTCAAAGTAATTGTTTTTAAAGCCAACTTAAGTGTGTTATGAAACACACTTGTGAAAGTGAACTCTGTGTACGCTTATCATTAATATATTAATTTGCCATTATAGTTTCTAAACTATACTATTAAGATATTTAAGTGCACTAGAAGTGCATTTAATACATTTAAGCACACTTCTTTTTTACAAAGTGTATCTAGCTGATGGATGGAAGTTTATGTGCAGATGTAGCCCTTGATAATTTGACCGGGAAAACCACTTTAGCCTCTCTTTCATACTATCAAAGAAGTGCAAGCCTGAGCTGACTGAGACAGTAAAACACTGCTGTTTACTGTGTCATAGAGATCAAGGATCATAAATGCAAGCCGCTGAGGAAAGATTCACTTGTAATAAATTGCCTCATCCTCGAAAGTACTTTTGCAGCTCTCACAAAAAAAATCCTCAAGACCGTGAGGAAAACAAAAGGTTCTCATCTGAGTACGAATAGATAGGTAGATAGATAAGAGTTACAAAGCTTTCATTGCCCATTCCACCTGAACTTTGTTACACTCGCAGCTGTCAAGCTCAGAGATGAAGTCTTCACTTCAGCTTTGAAATATGTTATCACTCAAACATGTGTCAGCTCTTGTGAAAGACAAGGCAGGCCCATAGTGAGCCAGCACTCCTACGCTGGACCCATCTTCTTCCTTTAATGGGGTATACGATCGGTCAGGGTCTGATGAATGACAGGCTGTCTGCTTCAAGTATCATGGAGTTTAATGTTAGAAGTGCCGGAAGCATTCATTTCTCTGTCCTCCCCCTCTCCACACCTGTTCAGACTGCTTCCTTTCTACAGCACCGATGATTTGAGCAGCAGCAGGTTGATGGAAAGCAGCACACATGGTCAGACACACACACACACACACACATGTTAGCTAGAGGTCAGCTAATACATTGCATATGGACAGTGCATAGGAGAGCTTCACAGTGTCGTCTCCTCTTCTTCTAATCCCTTCACTGATTGGAAACCAATGCATTTCACACCTGGTCATTAACATGGGCGGTGAGAAATGTGCTTGGCAAACAGCTGAAGATTTTACTACAGAATGGAAGAGACAATCCAATGTTTCCATTGAGAAAATGTGTATTACAAAGCTGTGGGAGAGAAGCGCAGAAAATAAGAGAAGTAATGTGGGGACGACTTTTCCCAACAATGCTTGACATTGCATTAGATCTTAAATGTCAAACCTAGTGGTCTGTGCACATCCATCTCTTCTCCAAATACATTTTTCTGAGGTTCTGGTGGATGACAATAGCCAATTACTCTTAACTTAACACAGAAGTCCCTCACAATATCCCTGCTGAAAAAAACAGCATATGCTGGTTAGGTATGTTTTGATGCTGGGATGCTGCTTTAAGATGGTCCTTTACCAGCACGTGACCAGCATAAACCAGCGAAGGACCAGCAGAAACCAACTTAAACCAACATCCCAGCATCAAAACATACCTAACAATATGCTGTTTTTTCAGCACGAATCACTGACAAATGTGCTTGAGCCATTTAAAGTATTAGTATTATGTTTTCTGATGCAACAATATCCATAAATTTCTAATAGTTTCAATCACACTTTATTTTTAGGTTGAATTCTTGCTATTAACATACCATTAACATCGTCTTTTGTCTTAAGAAATTCCCAATTTTCAGCTTTTTAATGGTTAGTTGGGTAGTTGTTAAGTTTAGGTATTGAGTAGGATTGGGGATATAAAATATTGTCATGCAGAATATGTACTGTAACAGTAAATATGTTAAATAGCAGAATTGTTAATAGTTTTTTTTTATATTATAATTATATAATATAATATTTTCTTAATAGTTAGAATTGGTCCTTATACTAAAGTGTCACAAATATTGGACAGGGTACAGCATAGGGTTAAGACAAAAACTGAAGCTGATGGTTCTTCTTTCCGGAGATGACCTCACTCACCACAGCAGAGTCTAATCATGTTTGGCCTCAATGAAAATATATGAAATCTAATGCAAACTAAGTCCATGTCAATTCTCTGAAATAAACACAAGAGGCAGTAAAACAACTTTAATTCCTTTTCACACAAATGTTGATTACAGGGACAGATTACTGACCAATAAATGCTTATTTGAACATGGTTCCTTGCACAATAATACATCGCACCTGGTTAATCTTTGCGTTTGCTAATTATATTGCTAATTATTGCACCTCTTATGGGCATGACACTTGAAAAATACACTGTAAAAAATGACTGTCATTTTAACAGTAAAAAAATGTGAAAATGTTATGGTAAACCTGCTAAATAGATCATTCCTGTAACATCTACTTGGAAAAAACGTAAATTGACATTCCCAAAATTAAATTGGATGTTTTTTCTTTGAAATAATTGTTTCTTTTTAGTTTTTTCTTCTGAGTTATGTTTATTAGGGTTGTAATGATGTTCAGTGTTTGTGTGAATGACACTGAGCTCCTTCTATATATGTTCATATTTATAAGCTGCTTGTGATGAGCTTTGGTTCATCATGTGACTTTCTCATCACCACCTGCTTATCAGTGTATTTCAAAGCTACAAAACTGATTTTAGTACTTTAATAGGTTGGTATAATAATGTTATATAAATTTATGAAATTACGGTATTTAACTGTACAGTAATTTTAAGTTAAAACACATGCAGAAGCTATTGTTTAACCCATTGTATAAGTTATCCACATGGTCCATATACTTCATGGCTTTTAAAAACTCATTTAGACTTTATTTAAAGCTTTGTCAAGCCAACATTGTGTAATGAGACACATGCCAGGCACAAATTCGGACGGTAAGATTGCCATTAAGATTGTCAGTTTTGCCAGGGCAGATGTGACGACAACGTACATTTCCTGTTCTAGAACCCAAATTACCTGAACTATAATCAATCATCAACTTCAGTTTGTAACACCTACAGTATGTGTTTAGCATTGAGTAAACTGGCAATTTAGCTCCACAATAACATCAAGAAACACGGTGAGAAGCTCTGGGGTGAGAGAATACAGCTGTGAAAATAGCCCATAGATCACATGTTACCAAACAAATAAACAGGGAGATTCAAAGGATGCACTTTGACTTAATATAAAGGATACACAGTGTGAGGGATTTCGGCAGCGTTAAACCAATACATTGATTGTGTTCAAGTGATTTGCACTCCACTGTTTATTGTTCTTTCTTCATTAAAGTAACTCCACATCTGCTTGCAGTACCTGTTTCTAATTTGTTCCTCCACACACTTTATTATAGACCGCTAGACCTAAATAGACCCAACAGCACAAGTACACGGGAAATGGTGAGAAAACAGAACGGCAACAACTAAAAATCCTGAATTGAGGCACAAGAAAGATGAACCGTTTCATTTAAACAGCCACATGCTACAATAATATAATCTGGCTCAATATGCATATGGCCATTAAAGTGCTTCAGATGAAAAGGAAGCAGTGAATAATGTGACAGTTTTTTCTTACAGTAACATTAAGTATGATAGATGTGCCAATGAGCATTTAGTCAAAACCTCCAGATGAGTTTTGAGTCCACCTATTAATTATGCTGTCAACCCTCTCTTCTATTTTGCACAAAAGATGTTGGCAAATGTTCAGAGAGTGCTCATTTGTACAGTAGATTAAGAGCAGACTGTATTAGGGGTCATTATTTTTGGTCAGCTTGTGCCACAAGCAGACAGGTGCGTGCGTAGAGTAAAACAACATCCTCTCTCCAGCTTCCCTTCGAAAGAAGAAGAAATTACCTGACCATAAGTGCTCTGAGGCCTGTAATTTATTTGATGTGGATGTCAGCAATACTTTAATATCCAAAAAGAAAAGAAGAGGGTGGAGCCGGTGCCTAATTATAGAAGTGTGAGAGAACCATACAGACCAGAAAGGGGCCTGGGGCTTGAGCTAACCACTGTAACCCGGGACCAGCCATCCTTTGCACCTCATGTCATTTAAAAAAGAGGGCAGCTCTGTGTTTTGGCCACTCTTCACTGCGGAGAGGCAGGGGGAAATGAAACGAAAGAGGCGGGCAGGAAAGCTTGCGCTCATTAACATCTGCACAGGGATTAGGACACTCTTTTAACACGTGCAACCCATAACAGTCCCAACATGTAATAATACAGAGCTGGAAGCCGAGGTAGTAATTTTGATATTTAAGAGCCGCAGCTGTTTGATAGGCTGGTAAGAGGCTGGTAAGAGGCACGTGAAAACGCAGAGCCTGGAAGATCAAGATGTTTTGCATGATGGTTACTCAGCATTATGCAAGTTCAAAAGGGTCACAAGGAATCAAATGTATGATAGTAGACCGTGCATATGCAATAAAAACGAATCAATCTCCTAAAATGACCAAAAGAAAGTGCTACCAAAGTGTCACAATGTAAAGAAGAAAGCACTTAGCACTGCAGGTCATTTCTCAAAGGGAACATTTTGGTGCAAATAAAAGCTTATTAAGCCTGTTTGTGCCATGAAATACAGGAATGAGAAAGATCTCCCAAGTAAGAGAAAAAAAAGTTAGACATTTTTCTGATATAATTTGATATAAAAACTAATTTTTAAGGTCAGCCATCGGGGCCATTAATTGTGTTTACAAAAAGCTATTCTTAACAGCGTAATAAACGATTACATTTTAATAAGATATCATCAAATGCATATGTGGTTACTGAGTCACTGGTCTGAATTTGAAGGCATAAAAAACCTTTAAGAATCCCTTCCCATAATATTTATCCTTCAGCACCACCGATCTCCAAACCACATGATAAATGCTGCACAGTTCTGATTTCTCAATCATCACCAGGAGTGCTCTTGAAACAGACGGTTTAGCATTAAATATTAGTTTAGCAGGCAAACATGTCTTTTAAGAACTAAATCTTTTATTCCCCATTCAAGCACAAACATAACCGAATGAAGAATGCCTATTAAATAAACAAATAACCTGTTCTATTGCGAGTGAAAGAGATGAATGAAACAATATTTCTCTTGTCTCCTTCAGAAATGTTATTTTGTAACAAATAATTGCAGTATAGGCGAGATATATAGAAAGATGTCTCCCTTTAGATGCATGTCTCCCTTAGCTGCTATGGATATAATAAAATATTCACTCAACAGATCATGAGTGCACTGGAAAATTAGCTGTACTCTCAAAAAACGAATTGCTTAAATGCTGTCACTCCTAAATAATAGAATAAAACAAGAAATATAAAGTTCTTTTTTTTTCGTGTTGGCTAGACAAAACCTGAACTAGAAGATCACATCAGTTTGGAGCTTTGGCAGCTTTGTAAGCCTTGTTTAGTTAAGCTTGGACAGTATGATGAGAGATTTAATGTGATAAAGGCCTTTCTCCGAGCTATATAAGGTTCAGAGTGACTTTTAGTCATTTGACGGAGGTTGCTCCAGTGTTTCATTTTCACTGTAACCATTGATTTTATTTCGTAATATAAAAAAAAATTCTGCAGGACTGAGCTGAATGCATTCTTCTTCAAGTGCCGAGACATTCTGGATCATAAATGAACATAGCTGAGAAAAGAATGACTTGTAATACATTGCATCATACTCAAAAGCAAAGTACGTTACTGCTCCCGCAGACAATAAACCAAATTAAGGGAAAAAAGGGCTGCTATGCACAAATATCTAAATATAGATAGATATATAAATAAAAATTACGTATAAAATTGGGGAGAAGTGACCAAACCTAAATTTAGAGCGAGAACACTGCATCTTCATTCTCTGTCAGTGGCCGTACAAGGACACTGAACTCACTGCATGATTACTAAGTAGTTGACCAGAAAATTGTCATGTTCAAATTGTGTCCAGATGCCCTTGCATTATGGTGAACCAGATGAAATGGCTCTACTTTGAGAATGTGCTGGGATGTTCTCGAGTGAAAATGAATAACGGGCTTTTTCCTCATGCGCTGATACTCTCTGCAATGCTGGGAATTTGATCTGCTCCGTTAAAAGACATTTTCTAAGTTTGCACAATCTGTCGCAGATGTATCTGACAGTTTGTGTTCGCATTTCTTCAAAACCGATGTCTTTCTCGTATATATCCAGCAGGGTTTGTGTAATTGTGCAATACGTTGCACAACAATATTAGATCATTCTGAAAAGGAAGTCCATCGCACTCATTTCCAGATTAATTTTTCATTTCTTAAATCAACTCACAATTACAGCGAGTTCATTCAGTTCCTTGGGCGCTCTCCAGTTCGCGTGTAATGAACCTCTGTGGGGCCATCAGAGCTTCAGATGTGGTTGATAGTGGAAGGACATCTCTTAGTTTGACTAAATTCACAGCTGCACAACATGGGCCAGGAAATTCTCTATTAGCTTTTTAAAGCTTTCTGTGGGCCTGTGGAAAACGTACTATAATCTAATCCACCCGTGTGGTTTTGTAAATGTAATTAGAGCAGCCGCTGCTTGAGGTCGGCGATCTTGATTCCGGAGGTCCAAAGCTCATCTGCTCAGCTAACCGCAGGCCTAGTTGCTACAGACAGCAAAACAGCAAACAAATGAAGTAGTAATTATGACTGGCGTGACCTTTAATTTACAGATTAATGAAAATCTATTAAAAGAGGTATTTTGAAACCAATGTAAAAGCCTCTCACATAAATATATGGCTGGTTAAAAAAACACAAACACGCTCCGAGCTGCCAGTTTGAGCGAATGACAACGCTCACATCCCAGCGCTCAGGCGGTCTTTGCGTCAGATATCGTTCAGTCCACTCTATCAGCCCTTTCCAGTAGCTGCGCTGAGCCAAATACTCCAAGGGACAATTGGGACAATTGTCCTTTTGTCCTCGTGCATGGACTGCCTAATTCTGGCTCCTGTTTTAGAAACTACTACTTTGTGTTTGTGGCCTAGAAACTTTCTTGTATTTGGTGATGAAATGCAAGTTTGCTTTGTCCTGCGGCTGCATACTTTGATTAGGCAGGACAATTTGTTGTTTGTTTTTCAAATGAAGAGCCCCTGCTATTCTCTCCGACTCACTCAACACAGCTTGCGATGAAAGGAGGGAATAATCAAAGAGTTTGTGGTGGAGCTGGTAGAGATTGACGAGGGGAAGGCTAGTTTGTTTTACCTCATGCTGATAAAATGGATCAACCAGATCGTTTGAGCATTGTGCAAGTTACTTCCAAACTCTAATACGTTATATAAGACTTGTTACTGCGTTTTAAAAGTAATTCCTTACATTACAATATTACTGATTCAAAATTGTAATGCGTTACATGACTCCTGTGTTACTTTTGAGTTACTTTCACCAAAAACATTTACGTTTAAACATTGTTATATGTTTTTATTGCATTTTAGGCAATAAAGGTTTAAAAAAACTTTTCGTAAATTAACTTTTTATTATTACTTTTGTAACGCGTTACTCCCAACACTGTTTATATCTTTGGGAAATCGATATATTAGGACATATAACACAAATGGTGGATAACACCATATCTTACGTGAAGCTTCTCGTTTAACATCTGTGTTGGCAATAAACTGGCAGATTGTAGTTACAGTATCTGTGTGGTGTTGTGATGGGTAAAGGGGGCTGGGCTGCTTACCAAAAGTTAGCAGGTTTGAGGCCTGAGACTGCTGTGTAACCCCAGGTTGTTCCAGAAAGATTGTCCCAGTAATAAGTGCACTGTAAGTCACTTCGGATAAACGGATGTCTGCTAAAATGACTACTTGTATCCAAGGCATTCATTAAAAGGAGGGACGGGAAATAAGACATAACTGACAGCAACATGAGCTTACTTTGTGCTCTGGCTACAAAAGAGAGCTTTAGTTAAAAACAAATGAACAGTAGATTGTTGATTGGATGAAGAAAGAAAAATGGGATTTAATTTACAAGTGATTACCAGATGCTCTGGCAGGTGACAAGCATCAAGACTTGTTTAAAGCTCAAAGTAGTTTAAAAATGCTTCAGGTTTGAAGGTTTTATAGGCTTTACATGAAGACATACAGTTAAATGGCTTTATAAACCACTTAATTTAAAAAGAATGCCATCACCCACTGAATTTCTGCCCATTTTAATGCATGAATTACTCTTCATTCAACTTCCTGTGGAGTGTGAATGATTTGATTAGCAGGTAGCCTACAGATTTTTGTTGGCAAGTTAATGCATTTAGCATGCACTTTTTAAAAATATTTGATGTCTTGTGTTTTGATGACTTATACGTTGTTTAACCCCTTAATGTGTGCATGGAGAAACAGCTCCTCTTATGACCGTGCACTTTACGCATTGATTCAGAGAGGCACCTAAAAATATCGTTCTCCAGAGCCGGATCAAAGCCGGGGTCAGCTCCTCCGTGAATCCCGCCCTACCGTTTAGCCTAAATAAACCGAAAGGAGGGGCTTGTCCGCGACAGAGAAGCGAAGGGTCCCGTGGTGAGCGCAGCAGAGCCGTGTAGTGTGTGTCAGGTTTCATTCTGAGAGAGACTCAGGCGCGCAACAGTCAGACAAACCCGTCAAATGGCACGACCGAAGCACACAGACTCCCACTAGAGCTCACTCAACCATTATCTCCATGCGCTTGGATGAGCAGCATGCCTCAGTCGAGGTCGTTTTGAAGATTGATATTTTCACGTGAAGCGCGGTTTAATTGCCTGGAAGGAGAACTTTAATCAGTTTATTTGTACACGAGCAGTGGTGGATAAACATCATATAGCCTACACAAGTCTCACAGACATGGAGGACATGAAATTGCGAGTATCACCCCAGTCCAGTCTGGAGAGGACCTGCGTCAAGCATCCCTGCCAAAAGCGCCTTTTGACGAACTGGAAGGACGTGTGCGCAGTGTGCGTGTGTTTGATCTCGTTTGGAGTTTGTGTGTTGCTCTACCTGAGGACGTCAGACCTGCAGTCCAGGGTACTGAGTTTGGAAAGGGACAGAGACCCGCGTATCTCCAGTTGGAGCTCTCTGGAACAGGTGGAGACTGTCCTGTGGAGTCGAGTGGATCAGATGTTAGAGGAGGTGAGCGGTGACTTTTTTTTCTCCAGACGTTTGTCCGTGGTTGTAATAATATCTTGTCATCCATAGACAACTATTTGCTTGAGTCATGAGTGCGAGGACAGAGCGAAAGAGAAGATGTTCATGTTGTCTCACCTTGTTGAAATCTCAACGAGAGGTTCGAAGTGCGTTCAGAAAGTTTAATATGCAGAGAGAGGCTTTAGAGGGAGAAGATGAGGAATATGTTCTTTCTGGATTTACGTGTTAAAATATGTTTTTGAAGGCGGAGAAATTGACCACCGCGTCCTCTCCAGTGTTTGAGTTTGTTTATTGGCCCTGGCGCGTTTGTTTACGCACTTTCACTGAGCACAGTTTGAGCTCTGAGGACTTTCAAACGCTCGGAATAATTCGCTTATGATTACTGTGACCAGATTTCTTGGCCTTTTTGAGATCTGTTTATTGATTATTATTTAGAATTATTATTATTATTATTTTCTCGTTTTATCTCATTTACTCAGTTACTAAGACAAAACGCAAAAAATAATTACTACTTCATTTTTTTAGTTTAACTGACAGAGTAAATAACTTTTATACTGATCTTAAAGTCACTGGTTAATATTAATATTTGACCTAATAAGTGCCCTTCGCCTTCACACATAAGTTATACATAATTAAATCCTGATTAATAAATTGAGTTAGTATGTATTATAGCTCTTCAAATGCCAGATCAGACTCTTTTACATGGCTCAAATTTTTCACATCCTCTTTAGCATTGCTCTAGAACAAGTGTCTATAAATAACACAATCATATTGCCAAATTTCTGCTGTCATTTTGACACATCCATTAGTCTAACTGTCTTGATAAAAGCGCACATAATTGATGTGATCCAGAAGATGCCCCCAAATAAGACTGACTGGATTTTAAGCAAAGTCTGTTCAGCTACTGAAAGCTGTGACTGTTGTTGTTTGGCAAAACTGTTATTTGGAGCATGCAAGACCTGCTGAACACATTGTGTCGCCATTTGACCACCTGTTTTACATCAACAATCAAGCAGTTAGGGCTCTCGCCAACTTCAGCGCTGCGTCTGTGTAGAATAAGATTGAGCTTGAAGTGGTGAGGTGGAGAAAAGTGAGATATATATATATATGCAGTATGTTGCCTGCAGCAGTGGTCCCTTCATACTGGCCTCTGGTGGTTCATCACCTAGCTGCATGTAAAATATTTGAGGTGTTAAAAGTATCTTGGGTCAAATATTGCTCAGGGAAAGGCTGCCATCTCACTATCAGCGGTTTATAAAGTAATAGAGTCTGCAGAGGATGATGGAGGTGAATATGTAGTGTGGTAATGAGAGTACGCCAACTGGAGTAGAGGCAGCCAAGAGTGAGTCAATCTGTGTACGGTATCTGAGTAATGTTGAGTCATTTACAGGTGGATCTCACTGAAATATATGAATTTGATTTGCTTATTAGAAACTAGGCACCTTTCAGGCATTTTAACATGCAAAAGCAGATAAAGAATTGCAGGCTTATTGCAATGAGAATGTAATGAAAGTCATCCTTCAGAATAATAGCAATTATTAGTAAAATGTCTACATGCATTACAGTAATGAGAGTTTTGTAGGACAAATGCTTAACTGTAGTGAAAAACAGTTTTGTTTAATAGTGATGGGCCTTTGAAAAGCATCGGAAATGTGTTTAACTCAGGGGTTTTCTGTTATCAAGGGCAGATGTTTCTAATAGACATATTGACAACCAACGTTTCAGCATCACCATAAAGTTGCATGTATATGTCTCCATTAAAACTGAGAAACGTATACATTGGAAGTGCCTGCTGAAGGTTAGAGTGGCGCTGATTTCACAATTTATAACAGAACTTGCCTTTAGGGGTGTAATCAAGATCTGTTCAGGGGGAAAGTAGCTAAACGTGAGCGACGGAGAGAGAATGAAAGAAATGGAAAGAGAGATAGAGTTTGGCCTGCAGGCACAAAGTCTGGGGTCTTAGTAGTAAACGGGCATTGGAATTGTAAAACGTTTTGTCATCCTTTCAAAATAGATTGTTAAAACCAGATCAAATACTGGGCATCGAGTTACCATTAAAGCTGGGAGGCAGAGAATGTCACCTCCCTCCCAACCTATCCCTGCAAGCCTTGGGCCATCAGCTGTCTCATGCCATTACCAAAGCCTTACCATTTACATCACGTCATCTTAAAGTCAGCATGAAACATGTTCGCAAACCATTTCACTTCCATATGTTGGTGAAAATAACTGATCTAAATATGGATTTTTACAGCGCTGCCATAGAAGAACCATTTTTTTGGTTCCCCTAAAAAACTTTCAGCAAATATTTGAAAAATAAACAATATTTCTGTGTAAAGAACATTTCAGTGATTTTTTCCTAACTGGTATCATGGCATAAACATACCTGGGTGCACTTTTTAGCAAGACACGAAAAATATTTTGAAAACGAATACTTTTGAATGTTATCATCACACATATCCAGCTTCATATCTATGGGATTTGATGTAGGGCATATTTGCAACATGATAGAGCATTAACTTTTGGCAACAGTCCACAGATATTTCAATTCTGAACCGCCACAATACATACCTATATCAACTTAATAAAACGTGCCAGGGTTCACATATTGATCCTGTGTTTTAGTGCCACTCACGTACAAATGGTGTAGCACTAAAGTGCACAGAGGTGCATATTTTTATGAGACCAGGCTAAAAATGGAGGACAGTTCGTGATGTAGAATTGACTGAATTGTAAAAAGTGGGTGTTTCATTCCAAAATAATGCCTGGTGGTGAAAATAAAAAAGTCTTCGTCACATCAGTCGAAAAGGAGTCGTTTCAGAAGTTATTACTTTCTGAAGAAATATTACAAAAACAAACATTTTTATGAATAACGTGCACATATGAATAGTGCACAATAAGACCAGCGGTGCATATTAACAAATCAAATAGGGTCATTGTAAATTTAATGTTGACTTTAAGAACACCTTTATTCGAGCATAAAGGAACACACCCTACCAGAATTAAACGCTTCAGTAACTAAACGTGCTTCAAAATGAAAGCAAAGTCTTTGTTGCTTTAGATCTTGTTCAAGGTGCTTCCCGTCAGCGTAACCCTTCATGCTTACTTTTCATCCCTGGTTATTGTTTGCTCAATGTGACATTGCATTATCGTTTACGAGAGCTCTTAGTTTGAAGTGAAATAGGGTTTTGGATGCATCATGGTTTGATGTTTCAAAAAAACCTGAAAATGCTTAGAACGTTTATTAAAGAAACATGTTATTTGGGAACGCAGCACTGGAAAATCATGAGTTAAAGCTCTGGCACTATCCCTGGACATTGCTCCTGTGGAAAAGCAGTTTACGCACAGCACAGGTTCCCTCCAAATTGTAATGCATTTTCCACAGCTTCTGTGCTCACGGAAAACAACCGTTTGTAGGTTAACCCTGCTGTCACACGTACAGTATATTCTCATCTAAGCATTCCTTAGGTTTTCCTTTTCTTCTTAACCTCCATTAGCTCTTTCTGTTTTACAATATCTGTAGAGCTGCCCATTTCAGTAGTGTGGAAAAACTGCTACAATAGCTTGTAGTGTCTGAGAGCGCTTTAAGTGAAGACTTCTCCAGCTGGGAAGAGGGTTTGCCAGTATCAACCAAATAAAGCCCTGGAACCATCGATAGTTAATATAAACTGGGGAAGAAAAATGTCTGATAGCATCCTTATTTAGCCTGGTATTTAAATATTAGAGGACAGGCATGACCTTTAATACCACAATGCAGACGGCTGACAAACTTTACAATTCAGTCATAAATGTAGCCAGTCAATGATCTTTCTAGCAGTGAAATGGCTTTACATACAGTGGGTTATAGCTGCGGTTTTGTAAGCTTGGGCTAAAAATACAGCGGTAGCTTGGTTTAATGTCTCTTTTATGGAAATTTCATTTTTTAAAAGAACACAAGCTGTTCTTTAAATCCTGTTCATTTATACTGTATAGTGCTTGCTTGGGTTCCTTCACTACCCTGAAGTTTCTAACAAATTGGTTTACTAGTGCAAATAGTGACCTACATACATTGTTAATCAAATAACTAACACGTCACCTGTCAGTGTCCTGCTGCTAATAGAGCAAACGGCTCCAAAAGCTATGCAGATACAATAGAAGTTGTGCCCCGGTGAAGGTTGGAGCGCCAGATATGTTTGTTACGCTTCATAGGTCAATGTAAAAATAGCTTTTCAGTGGGTTTAAAAAAAACACTTTTTCAAATGGCATGTAATATATTTAAATGTTTTATAAATACTAAGAAATAGTTTTCTTTTTTATGTTTATATTATTTTAATATTATATATATACAGTACTATTAACGACTGGACTAATAATGCTGAAAATGAAAAATAAAACTAATTGCATTTAGACGTTTTACTAATATTTCACAATTTTACAGTAAATATTAAATGCAGCTTTGGTAAGCATAAAGGAAATATTTCAAACATTAGCTACCCAAGCTTAACTATACTATTGGATTCAACTTTTGCGTTTGAAGAACAAATAACTAACACCTACTACAGTAGATTTTTTTATTATACCTTACATGCAATGTGTTCAATTTCTGCACGGCTGACTTCAAATGTTCTGTTTGCTTATTTCTAGAAATTAGCAGCAAGTCTGCCGAAGATCCGGGCGGCTCGGGATGCACCTCACAGCTGCGTCTGTCCACCAGGTATGTTTCTTAACCATCTTTTGTCTGCAGGTGTGTTCAAAAATGCTAATGTTGCCAGGATAGAGATGTGATGGACTAGATCTCATTTCCCATGTAATGTAAATGAGTGAATTGAGCCTCATCTTCGCATCCCGTTCACTCCTGACCTCAGACTGGCATTGCTGTGGTGACAGGTGCAGTTGTATTTTCGGGTGCTGTTGGCAGTCATTGCTTTCACTTTGTATTTGAGTGGGTCGTGATGCAAGCCGGAGGGTTGGGATGGCATCATCTGGCTGTTCCTGAGTGCAGGGAACAGTCAACAAGGTTCACAGAGTACGACTAACAAGTCACATCCGTATGTCAGACAGGGCTCGTTAACTCTTTGAGGGTTAAATTAAAAAAAAAAAAATTATATATATATATATATATATATATATATATACTAAGTTTTTATAGTTAAAAGTAATTAATAT
>JAUCMT010000024.1:3427965-3465885 GCA_032357475.1 Enteromius thamalakanensis | reverse complement strand
CAAATTAGATTATATATATATAATCTATAAAAATCTATAAAATAATATTTATATAAATAATATTTTAGAATATTAAATATATAAAACAATTTAATAAATAAATGTAATAAATTAGATTAAATTGACTGTCAAATGATTTAAAGCATCCACAATAAAAGTTTTTGTTTACATAAATTAATTACGTACATAAGTACGAACACTTATATATTTAAGAAAAATGTTATGTTTGTATATAAAATGTATTATATAATATAAAATGTAACATAAATATATAAAACTACATACATGTAAATATTTTCAATATGTATATTTTATGTGTGCGTATGTATATATGCATAATAAATATACAAAGTGCACATGCATATATTAATTAAACAAAACCTTTAATTTTGGATGCGATTCATCATTAAACAGCACTAATATATGTGTGTGTGTGTGTGTGTGTATATATATCTATATGTAATAGAAATGGTAGAAAGAATACATACTAAATGAATAATATATTATATAATTTTTATAAAATTTATACAGTTTTATATATACAAATATTACAGAGTATTTCCAAGCAATTTAGAAATGTATAAATTAGACATAAAATAATATATTTTTTTAAATATATATGAAATCATAATTAATTACACACATATTAATTTGGCCTTAATTCTAATAGTCTTTCACTTTTCCTGCTAACAGCGAAGCTCATTTCACCTTGCTTTCCTAACATAACCTCCAGATGTCAGTCATTAGACAACCTCTTGTGTTATAGCCTGTGTGTGTGTGTGTGCGTGTGTGTGTGTGTGTGTGTGTGTGTGTGAATTTACACATCTCTGAGAACCCTGCCAGATGGTACAGACATCTCCTTGTTAATTAGGCTAGTCAGTGCTAGTCATTGTTGTGTTAACTGAGTGGGAAGTGACTTCAGACAGCGTAGTGAAACCAGTTTAAGATGGACATGTCTTGGAAAGGCACTTTCGAACCAGGTGTGGGGACCATTTAACAGCAGGCATCCCAGATAATGGCCGTGTTGCTTGTTTATTGCAGTGCCGTGGGAGAGTGTCTGATCTCACAATACACCATTTGATGTTAACCAGGGAAAATACGGTATCAGCATAAAACATGTCCATTACCTGGAAATACAGTACAGTTTGTATACATCGTGGACATTTTTATGTTATGCATGCATATAAGTACTATGTGTGTGCAAGGAAGTGTCCACAAATATTTTGGTCCCCATGTGGCCAGCTGCCGCTTGTCAATCATTTCAGCACGCAGTGTTCAGATGGCTTCCATTCCATTGTTTATTTTGAGTGCTCAGCGGTGGGTAATAGTCTGTGACTCCTTCATCAAACGCACAGACTCACTTGTATACGTATAGCATTGATTTAATGTTAGGGCTACAGTTGAGGCGTAATAACTGCTCTATTCACAAAGGTGTAGTTGTACGAACCCATACACAAAATAGTGCTTTAGCGTATTGTTAGCGCTTCCTCTTCCAAGTTCATAAAGAATGCTATGTGTATGTCATGTGCAGTTCAGCCCAAGGACAGTATATTATTATTCTTGGCTTGGCGTGTTTAAGTGAAGATGATGTGTGACTGTCTGTGAGAGCACTTGGTGCTTTTATATACAGTTTTTTAGTTTTAATTCTGTGTTTAGTCCGAGCCTGTTCCTCTTCAAGTGCTACTAAAACAGCTGGCATATGGGCTTGGGGAATGTTTCAACACATCCAAATGAGTTTATTTTTTCTGATTTTGCCAATCCCAAGGGGCTCCAGAGGTTAAGTTCACTCAACTCGTGTTTAAAAACCCATTTGGCTCATTTTCGTTCACTCGGAAATCCTCCAAGATTTGTTTTTATTAACAAAGTCAGCGTCGGTTCATACACGCAACTGTTTACCCTCCAGCACTGCACGTTTCAGCACTAAAGCAGTAACAGTGCCACGCATTCTTACTCTGAAGAAAGATATTCACCATCTTAGAGTCATCTTTACAGTGCAGGTATTAATGCGCTTCTGTGGATTAAAGGGCTGCATGATATTGGAATTAACTGAAATTGTGATGTTGTGTTTTTCTTCTATATATATATATATATATATATATATATAAAATAAATGACAGGAATGTTTACCAGATGATTTAAATAGCTGTGTTTGGGGAGAATAACTGGTGTGTGCATCTGCATAAAAATAAAATAATATATATACAGTATACAGTATATAGGCCACATTCACAAAGCAGCATAATACGGTTGTCACTTCTGTATTTGGGATTATATATTCTTTCTTTTTTTTCTTTTAATGCATGATTTCGGGAAAAAAGTGAAACTAAAATATACTATTTCATACTGTTTTGGCTTTTTCAGTACACTTGAAAACATTTTAGAATTTTACAACAAAAGATAAGGGGTTGCAAACAGTTTAGTTTAGCTACGTTTAAATTAGAAAAGGAAGTTAGTCTACAAAATGTATTTAAATGAGCTAAAAATACATAATATAAAAAAATAAACCAAAGTAAGAAATATACCACAATAATACTATTGCATTGTAACATATATAAAAAAACAAGTATTTCATTTCAATTGTTTTGTTTTGTTTTGTTATTTTTTTGTATAAAAAAAAAATAATAAAAAAAAAATAAATAAATATATATATATTAAGTTTTTATAGTAAAAAGTAATTATACAGTTGAACAGTATTATAGAGTATTAATTATTACATATCTAAAAATATTTTTGAAATTTACAAATTATATATATATATATATAATAAAATATGATAAATTATAGAATTATTTATAAAAATATAATATTTATATAAATAATATATAAATATATAAAACAATTGTATAACTATAAAAGCAGACTGCAATTAATATTTGTGCCTTAATTTCAAACATCAAACCACTTAACTTTTACTACAATAAATGTTTTTTTAATATTAAATATGATGTTTAAGTAAATTTCCTAAATCCTGAATTCATGAATATTTTAAACCTTGATTTATTGAACCTATGAGTATTATAATACACAGATAGACAGGCTGCATGAGACCAGCACGCAAGGTAAAAGAAAATATGGTCCAGATAACATTAATACAGGTTCACTTACAGCGAGGATAAAAATGATTAATGCGACCATAGCTTGTTTTGTGCGGTGATTTATTAGCTGCCAAGAGCGTTGAAAAGACTTTAGAAACCAAACACTCAAAACAAACCAGCTGAAACGACCTTAATACTTTAATAAATATTTAAGTACATTTCTGTCTTTGATTTTGTTTACTTTTGTACCATAAACATTTTTTGGTTGTTGAGTCGCGCTTGGTAAAACCAGCGGCACTAGTTTCTAAGTGTTTTAGGTCAATATTCAGCGCGTGTGTTGTTTAGCTGTGACCTTCTGAGCAGATGTGTATATATAAACACCATTATTAAGAAAATGTCATCCGTGGCTTATCGTAGATGGCTGGATGTGTGACAGTTCTGTTAACAGCGACTGAGGCAATGTCGCTATTTAGTCATCGGAGAAAACAAGAACGTAGAGTGTATACATAAAGACAATGATTTATAGCTCTCGAAAAATGTTTATCTGCCCAGCCTCTTCGCTGGTATCGAAGGGTGACGTGAAAACCAAATGCACGCGTCTGGAGGTGTGAATGAACTGTGTAGACAATCGTGGCATACTGATGGATATGATGCTCTTTGTTCTAGCAGAGATTTGTAAAAACAATCCCGGAGGCGCTTACTGCCAACAGCTTTGTCAGTGTACAGGAAAACTCCCATGACAGTTAGATTGAATCCAGGCCCAAGCACCCAGAATGCTCTTGAATCCACACATTGTTTCCCGAGAAGCTGAATGGCACTTTCTTGGACGAAGTAGTAGGAAACAGAGAGAAAGAAAGAGACGGCTTCTATGTACTCTCCCCATTGCACTTATTTCTAGAGAAAACCAAAGAGCCGATAGCTTGAAGGGTTTAGCGTCTTTGTGACTTTTTTCCAACCGCAGACCAGCATGGGCGGCTTTAGTTGTGTCACCAGGGGTCGTAGGGGATTGAGTAAGAGTGCTATCTTTAAACGTGTACATCACAAACACCTCTCTGTTGGATTGTTTTGGGTGCCATAAAGAGCGCCACGATGGATTTCATTGCGTGGGATTAATCACGAGTATAACAGGAAGGGTGAGAGGCCTCTAAAGCCCCAAGCTTCACTGCAGGAAGTGACATTTGGCAGTATACCTGGATGCGCCCCGAAGAGAAGCCATATCTAGCATGTGTAATCGGAGCTGGACTCCGGGAACTTGATGTATGACATATTTGCCATATTTAACATCCCCATCATCCCAAAATGCTCAACGCAGCCAAGAGCAAAAGTGTGTTGCTCAGAGGGTGATTGAGTTCTCAGTTACACTTCAATTAATTAGCAACTCGAAGGTTTTCCTAATATGACTAAGTAGAAATAAAAATAAACACAAATGAGGCAATTGTTGACAAACAGCAGGAGTACTTTAATGCAGATGCCTAGCCAGAATTTGGTGAGAAGTATTTAACAACTTTTGATTGTGTAATTTAGGCTACGTCTACACTAATCCGAATAAATTAAAATGGCATTTTGGTCTAAAAACGTTCCGCGTCCACACTATCGTTTTCAATTGTTTCTGAAGAGTTGATCATCCACTCTTAAATGACTGAAAACACTTACGTTCCTGTATTGCGCAAGTGTGAAACGTAAGACGATTCGATCTGCGCCACTTCCATCTGCCGTTTATTTACTTACATTACGTCTTCTCTGAAGAAAAGCTATCTGGAGCATGTACAAACTCATATTAATCTTTAATAGGGCTGTCAAAATTGACAGCAAACAAAACATCTGCTGTGCAATGCCGTGCGCCATTAGTTGAAATGGTCACATGATTGCATCATATGACTAAAATGCGTCATCGTTTTCAAAAGCCTCCGTATTCAAAGTCCACACTGCGACGCGAAAACTGCGTTTTTAAAAAGCTACATTTTCCTTCACAAAAACCCCGTCTCGGTGTGGACAGAAGGCCAAAATGGGGAGAAAAAGATGCGTTTTCAAACGAAAACATATTAGTGTGGACATGGCCTTAGTATCTCGGCAAGTCTGAGCACAGTTTGATATCCAGAACCTAGTGAGATGTCTATAGAGTATTTTCTCATTAGATGCTCTACATTTTAATCTAACTAAAAAAAAAAAAAAGATTAAAGAAACAGAATTTGTGGGATGGGTATCTGAGAGTTGTGCATAACCTGAAACAAACTTTAAAAAATTTTAAATATTGTTTAAATGCTGTAACTATTATTAACAAAAACAAACAAACTAAAAACCTATTGGAAATACTATTTTATTTAATTATATGAATATGCAAAAAATAAAAAGCAATATATTATAAAATCAGATCTATTGTACATTATGGAATATGTTATAATCAAATGGATCTATTTAAAAAAAAAAAAAATTCTGGTCTTCTTCATAGCTAATATAATTATTATTAAATGTGCATTTCCGTTACTCTTCATACTGCAAAAATAAAAATTGTGAATTGAAAATGCACTCAATGGTCAATTTCACAAAAAATCCCATATATATGGCAAAACAACGTGAAGGGTCCTCCATTGCTTTCAGTTGTTTTCCTTAATGTAATGGTTTGCATGCATATATAAATTTATTATATTTTTTTTTACTTTTACTGGAGAACCCAAACCCCATCCCTACCCTAAACCTACCCATCTCTGAACAATATAAACACACACAGGCAAATGCAGTCACATTGCACAAACTAATTACAAACAAGTCGTGTCACATTCCAAATCTTCTGAAGACATATGAAGTCTTTATGTGAAGAAGGGAGTAAAACACAAGGTTTTAATCACTAAAATTGATCATGCACAGACTGCAGCAGCGGACAGGAAGTACACAGAAGAGGGAGACAGCGACTATATCTATTCCTCTCAAAAATCAATCGTTTTGCCTCAAAAGACTTGGAATATTAATATCTTTCAAATAAATTATGACGGTATCTGCTTGCTATATCTATTTGTATCTTGCTATATGTTTTATTGACAGGTGGTAGGTTTAGAGGGAGTTTCCTATTTTAACAGAGGACCCTTCACGTGGAAAAGTGACTAAAAAGGTACCTTGAGCTTCAAAAGCGACGCAAAAGAGTTTTGACCAATGTTAGAATACAGTGTAATGCTGTTGCATTGCATACGGCACACAATGTCAGAGTTGTCCGAGCGTCTCTACAGCTCCCACAGGGATACGGTGCACACGGCACATGGCATTCTGGGCATTCAGAAAACGCCCAATGCATTGCCTGATGACAGACCAATGCAGACCCTCAGGACCGGATCAAAGGGCTCTGCGGTGTGTTTGGTAAGAGAGAGAGAAATACACAGAAAGATTAGAAGCAACCTCACAGTGCTCAAATTAACTAGTACATTAAAACCAGTTGATACAATCTCTCGAACAGCACAAGAGAAGAAGGAAAGGAAAAACACGCTCTAGCAGTTGCAGTTAAAAATGCCTTAATGCTCTTGTAAACAAGAGGCTTCCTCTGATCCTCACAGCGGGGTCAGGTGAAAGGGTCGTGCTGCTGGTTATTTAAGGAGCTCCAAGTTCACCTTGACATGTCTGCTGACAGGAAGAGCGGCTTCGGATCTCGTTTCCTTGCCCGTGATTACTTTACACCACAGCTGCCAGAGAGCAGCCTTTACTTAGGAGAGGTGTAGTCTGTGAGTCATGACCGACACAGACAAGAGAGCTTCAGATGGACACAGAGAGTCTGTGAGAGAAACCAGCGTTGGGAAAACTCAAGACTGGGCTAGCTTCATGAATGTGAATCGATATTGTTGATGCATTTGTTAAATTGAAATGATGAGTTTATCTGTTTCTGATGACTGAAAATACTGAGTTACATTTGAAATGATTCACAACCTGATAATTGGTTTTGTCCGTGAGAGAGAGAGGGAGTAATGTGTCTGTTTTTCACATAACACATGTTGAGCTGGATATTTGTTCCTGATGTCCTCACAGAAGATATCCACTTTGTATATTTGACTCTAAACAGTTTGAATCTTGTAGAAATATTTGCGGCTCGAGTCAATGATGGCATGAGGAATCTTCACTCCAAACAAAAGCAAATGCAGTATGAAAATTCAGTGGTTAAATTCTGGGAATGTTACTGGAGTAAGTAGTTTGAGGAAATGCACGGTCGGCCAAAAACGAGCAGATGCATCGTAGTGACTTTAGGTGTAATCAAAACCCAACTCCATTTAGCCTGTCATAAAAATACAGTTGGAATGTCTGTAATGAAAAAATGTACATTGTCTGGAAATCTTGCAATATTATTTGAGCTGTAACAATGCCATCAATTTAAAAATCCCGAGAGGTATGAAAATTGTTTCCTAGAACTGAGTTTACATAATAGCTGAATAATGATGCGTAGAATTATACACATATGAAAAAATAAACCAAACGTGCAAATAATTTAGCTAATTGTCATATTGTCAACATTCCCCCTCTGCTTGTATATTCTGATTCAAAAATAGACACCTCAGGACAAACAAACTGCAACATACAGCGTGATTTTGGTTTACAAACAATTGTGTCACTGTTGGTTTGCTTGAACAAACTTTAAAGTGACCACAACATGTTGAAATCTGTGCAGACGTCATTAATCTACTGTTTCACTCTCTGGGAACATTAATAATCAAATAATATGAGTAAGTAAATCTAGATAATAACGTGTCCTTTTGCATTTTTCTCAAAGAGAAGATTTCTCGCAAATATTTAGAACAAGGCAGAAATTCATGCAGGTTTAGATTTTCTTTGGACATGAACCAACAAACACAAACATCTTCCCACCAGCTCTTAGATTCAGAGAAATTTTAAGTTCTTTTGCAGATGGTGATAAAAATTAGAAGTAAACTGAACCGAAGCAATCTCCCGGCTGAATATAACTGATATCAAATGCTGTGCAAACTCATTGTGGTCACCTCTACTGGTCTTTTTTTAAAATAGGCTGGTTTAGAGGCTGGAAGTAGAGCTTTAGTTAGAAAACCTAAATCATTCTACTTTAACAGAGGATGTGTGTTTGTGTCTCCTGCTGAACACACTTTGTACACTCAGCTTTTGGAAGAGATACAGAGTCTAAAAATGTGCTTTGAAAAAGGATTGCAGTGAAAAATTGTCTGTGGCTGTGGTCAGGCCACATAAGGTCAGGCTGGCACTGGTCCATCTGGTGCTGGTCAACCAATCAAATTGTGCACTCATAATTTAACTAATTTAATATCTATATTATATTATAGACTTAGATCTAAATGCATAAGGCAAATTTATCAGCTTACATTTTTAAGGAATATATTAGGAAAAGAATATGCTTTATATTCACTAATAATGTTCACATTTCACAAAGGTTGGCAACTCATTTAAAGTTATATATATGTTAATTTGCTATAAAATTTATATTTGTAAAATGAATGTAAAATGATGACTAAATAGCTTTTTTTTGGTGTATGTCAAGGTACAGTATGGATGGAAAATGTGGTTACAGCTGCAGTGTCCCTTACAATAGATGTTAAACTGAAATTTTATTGAAAAGGACTCTTCGTAAAGCCAACACTGAAAAAATCTAAATCTATTTAGATTATGTTCCAGATCACTGAAGAACATCTTATCGTAGACTGACTGTAAGATCTGCATTCACTCCAGGAGTCTGATAGTCTGGTATCATAAACCAGTGTGGTTTGTGTGCATGTGTGTGTGTGTGATTCATGGTCCTGCTCCCCTGAGGTCGAGTGTGTGCTGGTATCGTGGGCTGAGGCCCCACGGCTCGCAGCAGATTTCCTGTGGGCATCAAGGTGCATTCCCTTCACTCCTGCTCACAGGGAGCTCGCTCACTTCTTATGTTAACAGCTCCGGGCAGACGTCCAAAAACAACAGTTTTTATTGAATTTGAAGGAAGAAAAAAATCCCCTATTGGACTATATTTTGTTCCTCGGGCTATTGCTTTAACGGTAGTTGAAATTGTAGTAGCACATTTCTAAAGGTCGTGTGTCACCTTCTTTAGTCTAAGACTAATTAAGTGCTTGAAAGTCTTAGCAGAAGAGGATGTCGCCAGCATGGCCCCCTGCTCGGAGGCAAGTCCCAGCCCTTAACTCCTTCAAATATGGCTAGGTTTGCTTTACATGGCATTCCATACAATATATATCACCTTGCTGTGCTCTAGTCAAATGATAGGCATGCTAATTATTGCACTGCGTTTTTAGTACTTTACTAATAATTTAACCAACTCATATTTGTCATTCATGTACAAAACAGAATGATAAAATAATATAATGCTTTCATATGTTTGCATATTGAATTTCTCCTAAATGCTAAATGATTTATATTGACTTTTGCAATGGCAGAATTACATCTGGGCATTTGTAAATATTAATGAATAGTAATATAAATAATGATTTTGTTACAGTAGGCATACCAAATAATATTTTTACATGCCTTGAAATATAATTGTAGAATAGTATGGTTAAGGTTTAACTGATGATGCAGTATTAACTAAAATATAACCAAATTTCAGTTAATGTCAGAATATTTTTATGCATGTACTTTTTAAATTGTGCTGAGTTAGGTTAAAGGAGGTTAATGGTTCCTGAAGGCATGTAAATACAGTATAAATCTGATCTCTTAAATTCTCTGTATTATTAATCATTGGTGGTTCGTACTGAAGCACAGAGACAGAGTCAGTATAAAACGCTAAGCAGACTCATAAAACATGGATTTTTTAGATTTTTCAGTAATTATAGTCCCGCAAAGCACAGGTTTTATTTTCTCCTACGCTGCGATTGGAATCAGACAAGGGTTTGCTGGACAAGTCAGATACGAATCTGATATCATCAAGCTTCTGGCTAACACAATCAGTCGGAATCTGTGCAACATCTAATTTAAAGATTTTTGTTGCTAGATTTCGAACAGTATGAAGAAAAGGTATTTCATAATGATAAAAAGAAGTCTTCATGCATAATCCTCCAGTCTTTCAAGCATGCATGGTCCCAAATAATGAAGAAATCAGTCCTCTTCTGACTAAACCCTTGGCATCAACGTTGCTTTTAGGCTAATAAGGACTAAAACAGATGGCCCAGTATGAAACGACTCACGTAGATGACTTACCTCTCTCTTTTATGTCCACATCAGGCACTTATTTGGTAAATCGTCCTTGGAGCCATGCTTATGTCATTTCCTATGAAGTTCAGTCGCCTTTTCATATGAGACCAGAAATCATTAGGTCGGTGACGTGCATGTTATTATCGAGAGGCATTTAAAAGGATTAGGTCACTTAAAGGCAGCAATTGCTAGTTATTAATTTAAGGCATGTCATAATATGAAGTTTGACTTTTACTATGTATTCCACATGATTCATAAATATAATTTCATCTACATGTGCAATGTGGATAGTTTGTTGTTTAGTGTTTTCAGTAAGTTCAGTAATGTTTTAATTCATTGTTTTCTAATATTGTGCAGTTTTTACAATTTAAAATCTCTGTTTAATTTGAACATATTTTAATGGTGATGCTAAAGCACTATTACTACAGTCTTCAGTCTTTCATGATCCTCCAGAGATCATTCTGATATGCTGCTCAAGACACATATCTTATTATTATCAATGTCGAAAACTGTGCTGCTTACAAAAAACAAACAAACCCCAAATAGATTTACTCTTTACTGTAATTTTAGATCAATTCAATGCCTCCTTGTCAAAAAAAAGCATTGATTTCTTTGCAAAATCACATTGACATTGATATTAACTTTATCTTTACAGGAAAAATGTAATAAAACAACAGCCTCATGCAAAGCATTTCTGGGAAAAAAAAAGAAAAATGTTGATGTTTTGGTTCCCAGAATGTTTTATGTGTTTTTATGTATATATTTTACAGTGTACGGTTTTTCTACTTGTTCTAACCAATTGATACATTTAAAAAAAGTAACAAAGATTTTAATATAGCTTACAGGTTTGCAGCTCAAATGTCTGAGTGACAGGTTTAAAGTTGCATTGGTTTAAGATTGGTGATAACCACCAAAGACCGCTGCTAATTCATCTGAACAATATCTGTTTCATGGTAGAGGAACTCCTGGAGGCTCACATTGAGCTCTGACCTCTCCTGCCCTTCAGTCAGTGCTGATTACCTCTAATCCTGTGATGTACTTATAGGAATGGACGTCGGAGCCTTTTGATTTGTCAACACTACACAAATCCAGCAGTTTTTATAGACCTGTTTTTGTACTTATTTTGATTAGGTGAACTTTATTTGCTCTACTGTTCCACTGCGTTCCACTTCAACTTCCCCAGTGTCCAACCACCCATAATCCCCAGTTTTCTCCCCCCATCCGTGTAAAGCACTTAAGAACTAATTTGGCCCATTAAACAGATAGGCAGCATTTCCTTTCCTTTGTTTGACCCGTCAAGTCTGAGAGCTTTGTCACCTTCTATCTCTTTTTATCTGTTTACCAAAATCAGCCATTTTCTCAATCCCTCTCCTCCTCTGTTGTTTCACCCTCCTCTCTCCTCCTCTCTATTTTTTCCAGACATATTAAAGAATACTTCTACCTCCAAGTCAAAACGAGGACAGAATCATGAAAGAAATAGGGTTTAATTCATGTTATTTGCTACAGAGTTACGGTTTTCTCCAAGGTCTTTGATGTTTTTATCAGCACACCCTCAGGTCATTACCAATTTAGTGTATGAAATTGCCTACATGTCGTTCTGTGCAACACAACCAACATTTCAGACATTTTTAATGAAGTTCAATCACATTTATACACTGTGTGAAACACTCATCAAAGTTACTTTACCTATTTATTTGTATACATAATTTTATTAATTTAAAATATTACAATTTGAATCATTGTGTAAATTGGACAGTAATTTTAAATCTTTAGGAGTCTTTGAACACTGGCACGTTTTCTTGGCCAATGCATTCTTGATCCCTGTACAAAGCCTCAGCGCTCGATGCGATAGCCTTCAAATGTCTGTGCCATTAAACCACATGTCATTATTCAGGTTGCTAACTATATACTAGAATCTCTAGTTGCTTCACAGTCGAGGGTATTGACCTAATGCGCCTTGTGGCAACACTAAGAATACCACACACACTTCACATATGAATATCTGACACATTTTAGGAAGCTACAGCGTGTGAAATTACTATACATGTTCGTTTACGCTTCAGGAGATAAAGAAGTTATTTATCTCTCACTGCCTCAAAGTACTGCCCTCAAACAAGCAAAAACATTCTCTAAGATGAGCAGTGGATTTCCTGAGCTCAAGTTTGTGGGATTCATAGTTATTTACCCTGGGTGGAGGATCATTGGTTATATGGAACTACAAGCATTTTTTTTAAAGTGAGTTTTATTCAAGAAAGAATTCACATACTCCCACAAAGGAATTTCTTTCTGCTTTTTACTTGGAAAGCCATTTCACAAATGAGGTCTATGTGTTTAACAGGGACACTGGACACTGACTTAACTTTCACTCTAACGTCAAGAAGACCTCTGGTTGACTTCCTGGTCAGGGAGATGGGGAAAAGGTGAAGAAAGCATGAGGAAAAAGAAAGTGGGAGAGACTGAGGGGAAAAGTTGCCTCAGATGTTTTGGGTTCCAGTTACTCTCAATCAAAGCATTGAGAGACCTGTGACTGCCACGTGACGTGTTTTGACCGTCCAGTACGGATGCTTGTGAATGTGTCTGTTTGAGAGTGAACACACCAGAGCTCAATTAACAGTTAAACTGCCAGAGAAGCAAAACAGATGCAAGCTCAGCGGAGGGTAGAAATGTGGCCGGAGTGTGATCGTTTCACACAACCCTGTTGTTTCTCTTCCTCGCCGTGCAAATGACTGCCGCTTATCAATTGCGATATCCCAGACAGGGACGGAGTTCACAGAGTCAGACGAGCCTCCTGTGCTGTCAACGTGCTTCAGGCTTCCCAGAAATCTGCCCGTTTGCTCATTTTATAAGACCTTTGGATCTTGCCAACCGGCATGAATTTTAAGAGACTCTGTGGGAAATTACGTAAAATGCTCAAGAAGGAAAATAAGAGCGCTGCCAAATTGTACAGAAGTTTGCTTTGCTGAAATAAGGGAAAATCTATTTGTTAATGCTAAACTGTTAGGTATGTAATCCGTCGAAGGATATTTTCACTGACTCGTTTATGAAATATTTACTTTAAACAAATGAGCTTTTCAACTTCCAACAGATGGTTTACTAGTTGCTTTGGACTTGAGAAACTTAAAGGTGCATTACATTGATGTTGTTTATGTGTCACACATGGTGTTGTTAGAGTTAACACTGCCACCTATTGGTGTGGAGGCAGCACTGTGCAAAAGCAATATGATTGTACTTCTTTTGCACAATATATATATATATATATATACACAAAATACTGTATTTTGTATATGTATTTCATACTACGTATAGTTCAAATCTTCAAAAAACTATAATTAAGAACAGAAATAGCTGTCCCAACTCAGCAGAATTCAAGTATACCAAAAGTACAATTGCATGGCATTTTTATTTTGTATTTGTAGTATATTTATTGTGAAAAAAGTATTTTTCAATTACCTTTTTGTAAATTTGTTTTTCACTAGGGCAACCCTATACACAGCCATGTGTTCAATCATTATTACTCCATCAGTAGTCATCTGATCTCAACGCCGCATTCAGACAGACTGTATTCTATACCGCTATTATGTGTAAAGTAATTTTAACTTTACAAAGTATTTTATTAGCCTTCTCCAGGTGACACAACCCTGGTGTTTGTCAAAAACAGTTCGTAACTTTTCTTCTGGCCAGTTGATTTGGTGACCTTGGTGTCTAATTGATGTTCTGGTTATGGTAAGGGCCATTTAGCCCGAGAAGACTCTGGCTGTGTTTACTCCAGATTTATCTCAGGTATATCTGTGATTGTGTGCTGAGGTCAAAGTTCAGCTGCAGCTTTTCATCAAGCCACTGTTGTTAAAGCATATCTGATGATGCCCTGGCTCTAGGGAATGACTTCCCCAGCTGTGAAACAGGAGTGCGAGCGGCCGCTTAGTTTGTGTGTTGGGGGAACCGATAGGAGCGATCAAACATGTAGAGGCCGGAGAAACGAGGGGGTTGTAATCGTCTACAACTCCTTAACTATCTTACCTTCCCCCAGCAGAGCCCCAGTTGGTTTGCTCATCTTGCTGTGAAGCATCCGTTTGATGTCCTCAAGATAAACAGGGTTATTTACAGTGCTGAGGGCTTTTACTCAGGGGCCCCTCTCCGGGTTGTCAGGCAAAGGTGTGTGTGTTAGCGTGGGACAGTGTCAGAACCTTGTTCTCGATTGCTGTGGTCAGAGTAGACTAGTCATATATACACGTGATCCATCAGCGCTGACCTTAACTTGCCCTGTTGACCACTAGATGCTTTGTACACTGCTTTTTCTTTTCATTTATAGAATAATGAAAGGGCAGAGTAATGACTGGATAGTATTTAGTGTGACCTCCCCTTTAATCAGGATGCTCAGCAAATTAGAGCCAACCTCAAATAAGCACCGTAAATAAGCCACACACTGTGAGCAACCCTTGTGACAATAAAGTGCAGATAATTGCATTTTTCAAGTGTATAAATATGCAGTCTTTAGCTGGTTAGCTTAACATTGAAAGTTGTCCAAGGTTTTTGTGATTTTTGCCGAGTTTTTGACGCACTGTTTTCTCTAACATGATGCTGGCCGGAGGTGTTTCCACCAAAGGGTGGTTCTGGGCTGGAAAAATAGACTCACCTTTTGAAACTGAAACTGGATAAAGTAACGACGGAGACCAGAAGAGAGAAAGGATATATTGCTTTTTTACCGAGTACAGTGAAGTTGCACAGATAAAGCCAAATGTTAATCCAAACAAACATATCCAAAACTACTAAGACATTTACAGTGCATTTAGTGGCAATTAAAAACACAAAGTTGGGATGTTTTCAAGAATAATGTCTTATGCAGACTTCTACAAGAATAAATTCAATACAGTAAGAATTCTTACAAGAATAAGTGCAAGATCACACAATTAAATGGGATGCATTTTTAATATATATATATATATTAGGATTTTATAACAGAAATGTAAAAAAAATAATAAGATTATTTTTATTTTGTAATTATTTTTTAATAAAACAAAATTTTGTAAACATCCTTTTAAAAAAAACAAAGTCAATTTAGGATTAACAAACACCAAATTCCTATTTTGTGGCTATTTGTTGTCTGACCTAAAAATATGTATACAGTATTCATATGATTTATTGAATTTTATTTGTCTTATAGTTACATTTTGTGCCATTGCATGAGTCAGTCTATCATGATTAAATGAAATCATTAAAATAAAAAGAGTTTGTTGCTGTATGTTTATTTGTGGTAAGTTAGGTAAGTCTGTTATGTCATCATTAACCCCCCAGACTATACCGGGGGCCAGACTGCTTGGAGATAAAATCAAGCACGTTTGCAGGCTCTAACCCTATATTTACTGTACCAGTGCCACAGGGGAAGAGAGGGGGGTTTAAGCTTGGTCTTTCACAGTCACAGGTGAGCTAGTGTGGGGATTGTGTTATCATCTAACCAAAGTGCACTATAGTAATCCAGGATTAGAGCACAAAGTGACTGTGTGCATGTGTGTTGCGGCTTTCTTTTTATGTGCCAACACGCTAGATCCCCATGTTTGCCTTCTCTCAGTTACGGCTTTTACTGCGGCAGGAACCTGGTAATTGAGCTTAATCCACGACTGAAGTTAAAGATGGAAAATTAGACTTTGTTGCACTATGTACACAGATAATAAAAAAAATACACCGTGTATTGGTTTTGTTGGCGATAGGTTGGTTTCACTGTTAATCTTGACCCTGCCCTGGTACAGGTTGAGTTGGTGTTTGTCGCTCACCCTATTAAACATGATATAAATCATTTATAGCAGTGTCTCATTATAATGCTCATCTGTTCTTGGAAGGCAGAGGTTTGTATTTTAGCAGCTGACACCATAAGTTTCAGACTGTTGAAAATGTTTGGCTAGGGTTCATGGGTATCCGTGACATGGGAATGGAATGGATGTTAGAGAAGAGACATTAAAGATACACAAACACCTGCAGTTTTACTTTCTTTACAGACATCACACACATGAATAAACTCTCATGCACACATGCAGGCCAATGTCAACAGTTGCTAATGACCTTGTGTTTTTCTTTTCTGATGGACAAAGTGATCTTCAAGGGGCTTGAATGAAGTGTTTTAGACTTTATTTATTCACCCTCATGTTCCAAACCCGAATGCTGTTATTTTCTTTAAACACAAAGGAGAAATGTGTCGAATGAATGTTACATTGCATGTTGGTTGCAAGCTATTAAAATGAAGTAAAATGGTTACATTTTGTGATTCTTTGGGACTTTATAATAGTATGACTTTAATCTCATAACACTACTTTAGGCATAATTTCTCAAATTATTACTGCCATAATCTCATAATTTTGCATAAACTACCCTCAAACACTTCAGGGTTCTTCAAAGCGATTCCATAGAAGAGGCATTTTTGGTTCCACAAAGAACCATTCTTTAAGAACCAACTCTTTCTTGCCATTTTATAATCTGAAGAACCTTCTTTCTCCACAAATAACTTTTTTGTGAAACTTAAAGGTTCTTCAAATGTTAAAGGTTCTTTATGGAACCATTTAAACAAAAAGATTCAGCATCGTGAAGCACATTTAAACAGCGTTTTAAAACCACAGTCACTACCATTATTAGCAAAGCACCATGTTATAGTTATTTGACAAACACTAAATTCTTATGTTTGTGAATACACCTGTCACTTTATGTTCCCCTTTTGTTTGAGCTTAAAATATTTATGCACATGTTAATGCACATGTAAAGGACTTAAATTAATAGTTGCCCCTCTTTTTCCAAACTCTTTCTGCTATTTTAAAATGTTATCACAAATTAGAAATGTGTTAAGGAAACATTCATTTTTTGGTTGTCAAGTTCAAAAACACACCAAAAGAAGTGCATGCAATGCTGTTTTGGAGTTACTGGATGGATAGCTGAGGGAATAAAAACTTACATTCGAGTTGTTTCGTGGTCATTTTTGGCTTTAAAACCAAAAAGATTGATTAGCAATCTTTCAATATGAAACTGTAATCAATATGAACATTATGATACTTCAATATGAACTGAATCTACTACTTAATTTCCACTGAAGATCATATTGCAATCAATATTATCAATATGATGCCTCATTATGCACTGTTCTCTACTGTACTTTTAAATTCCACTATAGCAACAGCATGAGGAATTAAAATGTTTAGAGTCACTCACATTTCCCCAATCTGACATAATGATAGTGTCAACATTACCGTCTGTTTAACTCTCTTACCTTCTCCATCAGGCTGTTGTGTTTATAGTAAAGTGACTTGTGAGAGTCTGGCTGCTCACATGAACATTGCTGTCTTTGTTAGAGGTTGGTGATTTTGCTGTCATGGCTGACACCTCCAGCTCTCGCTGTCTCTGTGTGATTAGTGGTGTGTGTTAAGAAGGATTTCCCCACATGTGAGGCCCAGACGATGGATTGGGGAGGACTCCGCTGAGCACCAGCGGTGGGCCCGTGTGCTGGAGCAGAATATATTGGCGTCCCACATCTAACCTGCATTGTGCCTGTGAGGTGCTGTAGGTAGAGGGTGCAGAGCAGCCGGTCAGCAGTCGAGGTATTTGGTTCAAAGTTCTGCATGGCTGATCAGAGAGACGAAGAAAAAGAATAGGCCACGATGTGAACAGGGGCCCACATTGTTCTGTGCGTAACAGGCCCACAGCAGATGGTGGATGAGCCAATATGGCTTGCACACACACGATGACATGAGTATGCCGGACGTGACATATATCCAGTATATTGTCTGTCATGCAGCCTGCAGGAATTCAGGACCGGCAAATGAGCAAGACTTGCCGGGAGCCTTACGCAGTTAGATGTTTTTATTGGATTACGAGCTTCACACAGAACACTTTCAATGCTTTGAAGGTTGATTTTTCCTGGACTTCATTCACTAGAGCTTAAAATAGCACCATTCATGCTCAGGATGTTGTATTTGAATAAAATGCCAATTTCAGCATCGTGATGTCTATCGGCCCAACCCTAGTGTTACCAGATCTTTCAAAGATATATGATAGCTTTGTGTATTATATAGTTTAATTAGAAGTTAGTAAGTGATTTTTATAAACATGCTTTAGAAACAAACCTTACTGCTGCACATCTCAAGACAAAACAAAGCCACTGACATGTTTTAAGGTTAGTCAGTGTGAGTTTCTTTCATTTGAAACAGCTCAGATTTACATTTAGTCTAGGTCTAAACTTAATTCTTGTCTATGAAACTGGGGGCCAATGTCTGAAGCTCTTTATGCGTTCCACTGAAGAAGAAAGAAAGAAATGTGGGTTAGAAACAATATGAGGGAAACTAAATAATGTCCCAATTTGCTGAACTATTCCTTCAATTTAATGGCAACATTGATCTCTTACAATAGTAATACAACATATGCAGCGGCCTGAACAAATATGAATCCCAGAGCCTGGAGGGCAAACATCTAGAGGCCCCTCACAAACTGGCCTGTTCCTCTCCACCGAATGCAAGAGCCTTCATATGCTAAACTCTCAGAGGCTCTAGACAAACAAGGCCTGTTCCCTGTTTATTTATGTTGTGTAATGGTTTTCTGGAGCGTGTGCTTACACATTGTAAATGCAGAGGAGTTCTGGTGCGATTTCCCAAAAACTTAATGAGATTTTCACCTTCTTCCCTTGAGAAATATCCAAAAAGCATATTTAAAATATTTTAAATCACCATGAGTGTGACGCGTAACTCGTGGAACTTGATTGGCTCTTTTGGAATGTTGGATTTCATTCCATCATCTTTACACCCACTACATACTGACGCCGGTGTCTGCAGTAGCGCTTGGCAGCAGGCACCAGCTCCAGGTCTGGCGGAGAGAGGGCGTCCTGGCCAGTTGTGCAGGCAGGGATGGTTTATGCCTCCGGTGAGACAGCGTGTTTGGATTCCAGGGTCAGGGTGGCACGCGGTGGTGTAGGGTGACCCGCTCGGCCAGCTGAGAGCTGACTGAAGTCTGGACATTGCCAGAGCTTCCAGTGGATCTGATGAGCAGATGGACAGAGCAGTGCTGATCCTAGACAGGCAAGCAGAGGAAGATACACTAAAGGGAAAAAAGAAAAATATGGGGTTCATAGGGTTGAGGTGTGTTTGTGTGTTTGGTTGGAACGCGTTCTGGGAAATGGCAGTGTGTGTGTTCTTGCAGCATGTGACAGGAACTGAGCTGAATCAAACCTCTCTAAAGCACAGAACATCCCAGGATAAGTACTTCCCCTGCTTGAGATCTCCATGGCAATGTAACATTTGTAAGTCAAATAAACACACATGCATATACACTACACATATGTGTTTTTAGTATTACGCTTGCATACAACATTCATCATTTTAATTGGGTTTGATATCTTTTAGCATAAAATTGTAAAGAAAGAGTTATTTAAAATTATTCTGTCATCATTTCTCTTTCTTCATGTTGTTCCAAACATGCATCACTTTTTTATTTGGATACTTCTGTATGACTTTTTCATGCTGTTACAATTCCAAAAAGTAGTTCGAAAAGGACAGTTCACACCAAGGACTAATACATTTGCATTTAATCATTTAGAAGACGCTTTTATCCAAAGCGACTTACAGGTGGGGAATAATACGTATTAACAACACAGGAACACTATCACTGCAATCACTTACAGAACTTTTCCAGTGAGTTTTTAACGCTTTTGAATAATAAAAAAATATTGGCAGTCAATCAGAATCCACTCAGCTTGATTTTAAATTAGCATTTAGGTGACTGCAGTTTGCACTTTTTATTGTCAGGTGTGGATGCTAATATGATGAGCACGGTGAGAACACGACATGTGAAAGAGTAAATGATGACAAATGTTTTATTTTTTTAATAACATAAAACAGGTGTGTCAACTTGTGATTTAAAAAAAAAAATCCAAGATGGCTGCTCTTTCCACTGAATTCGTAGTATCCAACAAATACTCATATTTAGTGCCCTCAGCTAAGTGTTGCAAAACACTGTTATTCATGTAAATATATTCACCCTGGTAAAAGAGTAAAAGCAGTAGAAGTAGAAGCTTCTATTGAAACATTAATAATACCATTATTAAGTAGTTTTCTCATTAAAAAAAAGAAAGTCTATTTTGGAAGTTCTTTTAAAGGAATGCTCAGCTACGAAGTAGTTGTACAAGTTTCTCACATATTGTTCGTTCTGGATAATAGTGGTTTGTTGATGTTTGTGACTCCCTGTGACTCTGTTTTTGTGCCAATGAATATTATTTTGAGGTGTAATAGAGAAGAGTGTTGAAAAGTTCCCTGTCCTCATCAACAGGCCATAACTTTGGCGTAAAGATCTGAGTGCACCGCAGCAACTACTACAAGTGCGTTACACATGCGTCATGTTTGATTATTTAGGTTTTTGCTTCAGTTTAGTCTCACTTCACTTTGGTTCCCAAATGTAAATCTTAGATGAATGGGAGTTACAACACCGTACTGACCAGCTTTGGGTTTGGGGTGCAGAGGAATGTCGGTATTTCAGTCACTCCTGACTCGCTGGATGCTGTTCTGTGTTTGTGGCTGAGCCTGTTTCTCTCGTTTAAGTTCGTAACATATAACGGAAACACAATCCTTTGTGATTTCTCCATTTTATTCCGGTTTACTTTTTGTTTGGACATGCCATCCCTCACCAAGACTAGGTTTATTATAATGTCCTGTTTTGGTTTATAGATTTCTGCATGCTGCCGATTGGGGAACAAACTTGAGGTTTCTGTAAGGGGTAAAGTGGTGTACAATTGCCCCAAACCTTTATAGATTTTCTTTTTTTTTAATTTTACATCTGCTGAGCGCTGGCGGTTTTATTTATTGTATAACTTTAAAGTACACACATTCCACAATTTGGACTTCCTTTGTGGCACACATGGAATTCAGATCAGGGGAAAAACGTAAATTAGGGGAACTTAGCTTATCATAAGAAAACTATTTTACCATGGAAAGATATGTTTAGTTCTTTTAGTTTTATTCTTTGCAGGATAAACTCTTTCATTAGGATTGCAGTCATACATTACTTTTCTCATTAGATAAGACTTAGATAAGAGTTGCTCTAATAATTGTTATAGAGAACTTGGAAATGTTTTAATTGCCAACTTAAAGAAAAAAATGATTTGAAATTTTATTTATCTAGATCAGTGGTTTTCAACCTGTGGTATTGCAGGGGGGCCGGCAATTATTATTAATAGAAATTTTAATATTGTTAATATAATAAAAAATGTCTAGTTGGCTAATCCGTTATGTATATTTTCTGTTTATTCAATACATTACCAGTTTATTCAATAAAGACAATTAACAAACTTGCTTCTGAGTACTTAGTTATAACCCGACACAAAAAGCGGGATCGTTTAAATTCTTCGCAGTGGGCCGCAGAAGCATATGTGTTTGGCTGTGTGGGCTGTGAGTTAAAAAAGGTTGGGAACCACTCATCTATATATATATGAGCTTAATTAAAATACCCTTCATTTGTACTTTTGGTATACTAAACTGGTATACTTAAGGTCTGCTAAATAAGAACAAACTATTTCTTCCTTAATGCACTTTAGTTGTGTGGAAGAAGTCCCGAGGTCCAACTAAAGATGAACCTGAGTATATTTAATTGTGTTAAAGTGGAACAATTGCAAGTATACTTCAGATACTCTTTAAATATCTATTATATATATTTAAAGACATGTATTATACAAAGATCATACAATGCTTTTAAACAGTGAAAATTAAACACGTTTTAAAGAAGTAATTATATAAAGAAATACTCTGTATAAAAGTTTATCAGTATGTGACGTTAATATATACTGTATGTCAGTGGATTTGAATTACACTTAGTATGAAATGCATGTATAGAAAATAAATAATGGTGTGGGCATTTTATTTATTTTTTACTAGAGCCGTTATATGCATTTACCAGTAATTTAGCAGTAATTACTAATTACAGTAACTACCCTGAATCTACCCTTAAACGTAACCCTACCCATGTTGTTACCTTATATTACAAGTACTTTCTTGTGTAAGTAAATTTTAAATACATGAAACCACACATACTGTAAAAAAAAAAAGTGCAACCGCAATTCTATTCTTACATATTTAAAAAGAAAGATTTGAGTGGTTCTTTGAAAACATTCATTAGGGAATATAATTGCTGTGAAAACCCCCTTTTGTCATTATTAAGAGTAAAACTTCAAAATTTTGTTTAAATAATGACTGACCAATTTGTAGATAGGAGTTTTTGGCTGTACTTGAAATCAGCATAATTCCATCAACCAATCTGCTTTATTTATATAACAGGTGCTGTATGTTTATTTGTTTTTTGATGTAAATACACCACGCATAATATGCCCCTTAAAAACCAGCAGAAGCATGTTATATTTTGCAAACGTGTCTCTAGCATGGCATGCTGGTTTCCCCACTTAACAAACTGAATTGGTAAGACTTCCTTGGTTATGCCAACAGTGCCGCCAAGCTTGAACCAGCATAAACCAGCATGACCCACATTGGTCTTTTCATTAGACCAGTCAATGGTAATGGCTCAGTTGGGCGTTTCTCAGATTCCTAATCATGAATGAATTTCTTTAGGGCCAGAATTCAATCAATTACTATCTTAATCACCCATTTTGATGGAAAAATATACAAAGAAAATTAATAGAAAGATTTATGTGGTGCTCCAATTCTCCACATGAATACACCACGCATAATATGCCCACTATTGCAGCCTTGTTTAAGGTATAATAGAAATATCATAATTCTCTGCCTAGAAACCCAACATTAGACCTGTTAAAAATGCCAGCGCATGGCTATCTAATGTGTTTTTAGCTGTGTAATGTTTATTTCAACCGTTCTGCTTTTGTAATCAGCCGACAAGCTGCGCTTATTTGATGGCTACTTTTGACACACCAGCCGCAGTGTGTGTTGAGAGCCGCTGGCCAAAGGCCAGCTCTGTAACACACATGGTAAAATCATTGAGCTGCTGCCTGTTTATTTCAGCAATGCCACTGAAATCTCCTTGTCAGGCTTCTGTTTTAATAACTCTTGGCATGGCATGCCTTTTTACCCTCAGTAACCCAATATCGGCGGACGCCGGCTCTGAGCTCTCATCGCACTTTATTTTTTTTTTGCTCTTGGCCGCAGCGTGGATGTGAGCGGTAAAACCCTCAGTGTGGAGCTCCTATGGGAGCTCAGCAGTCTGCAGTTTTTCGCTTAACTGATGTGACAAAGCTCAATAACGGATTTGTCTGCATCGGGTTTTGGGAGAAAACTGACGCCATGTTTTTAAGTCCGTCTTTTAAATGTATCTTTAAGAATATATAAAGATTGATTGGTATTTATGGAAGGAAATTGTGCTGTCAGTTTGCAATTATGATGTCAGCATTAATAAACCTGTTGTTTCGTCATTCTGATGAATTGTGTTTTTGTCCTTTCAGACGACTGTACTTTAGGTCAGATCTTTTTTCAAAACAGACACACTAATCTTGCCCTTTTTAACACTGTGTTCATATAGTTGTATGCTGTGCTCCCAAAGGTCAAAGGTGGGCTCACAAGCGTATGCATCGCAATTACAATTGTCAAGGCTCCCTCTAAAGTGTCAGATTTTCGGTTCTGCAGTGGAGAATGTGTTGGTTTAACCTTTCCCCAACGGCCATTTGTCTTGCGTAAGTAATGTGTTTGTTGCTTTGGAGGAAACAAGATTTTAAATCATGCTGCAGTTAATATAAGTAGGTAACTGGTATTTAATACCTTGTACACAGTTTTTCCCACGTTTGGAGGTGCAGCCTTTGCCTGGCCAGAGCACAAACCAAAAAAACAACAATTTTAAGCCCAGTCTGAAACCTACACTAGTCATTACATCAAAAATCTCATCCTGGCATTTGGTTAGCAGTCATATACATGTTTTTAAGAAAATCCGTTTTCTATTTGGTGAATAGTGTGACACCTAATTAATATTCATGAGCCAAGCTGCTAGTGATATAGATATCAGACTGTTTATAACATGAGTGTTTTGTTTCGTAAAAAATCCCAAGATTGCCAGTGTTTTGTTTTTTTAGAGTGTCAGTCATTTTGAGTTATTTTTAGTTGTGCTGAATAAGCCCAGACGAGACTTTCTCCGCTGTTACTACCCACACAGCCTGTCTTCTGACACTCGTCCTGCTTATTGGGCAGAGATCCATATTCACACCGGATATCTTCACACCATAAAAGCTGTTTGATGCTTTCTCACGGTTACAGTGAGCATCTGACACGCTGCAGCTTTGAGGTTAGCGGGTACACTCAGCATTCCCCTGGGTAGTTCACCACGGGTCAATATTGATCATAATTTTGAAGAATTGCTTCATAAAGTGGCATATGTGAAAGTTTAAAGTGTGAACAGCTTTTTTTGCATTTGTTCACATTTTCTTCTGAGTGTAATGTGCACCGTCCACACACACACACACACACACACGCGCACACATATTCTTTTCATTTCATAGCACGTTTGCTACTGAAGTGTACTGTAATGACTTCAGCATCTGTGAGGGCTGGCAGGTGTTAATGCAATTCCTTCTTTATAATCTGCATTTTATTTGTCGTAGATAAGATGACCTCAGGGCCAGTAACAGAGGATTTTTCCAATGGGTGTGGATAAAAAATGGAATTCAGTCACTCTCAATGGCCCTATTGAGATTCCTGACGCTTCAAATCCCTCCTGTTTCTGCTAATGAAGTCAAACGCTTGTCCTCCTGGCTTTGCCTCCCTGATTCGTTGAGCAGGACCCAACAAAGGTTCAGAGAAAATAAAAGCCAGCCTTAAAGTGAAATGTCAGTGGAAGTCAATTCAGACTAGCAAATTGGCCAATTAAAGAGGAAATAATGCAAACTCTATTTAAACCAAATGCCCCTTGCACTTCCTGACCACACTTTTCTGTACACCACAGCTCCAAGAACTTCAAACCTTGATGATTCATCTTAAACTACTACTTTGTTTATTTTAACCTGGTGATTCAGTTAACAAGATATATGAGGTGTTTCCAGGATTATTAATGAACATTTACAGCTTGATCTTAATAGAAGACGAAGAGTGGCACTTCAAAGGAAAATTAAATGAATAGATTTTAACCTAAATCTGTAAGTAGAGTAAAGTATTTTAGAGTTCTTAGTTTATGAGTTGCTCCAGTGTGTGAACTCTCCACGTTAACGAAGCAATTTAATTTCTTAAAAAAAAAAGCTGTTTTGATTTCCACTATATTTATTTTAATGACTTTATTGCTTTGCATTTTACTAAAATTAAGTTTTGATTATAGAGACCTTATAATATTTTCTGTTACTTTTATCTTTTTTTGGAAAATTAAAGCTTTAAATATACCTCTTGTCAATTTTATAAGTGATTTATAGGCTTATTTATTTAAGTGTCCTCCATGAAGTTATAAGTTGTAAAAAAGGTTGTTCTGTTGAAAAAAACAGCAGAAGCAAACGTGTCTCTAGCAAGGCATGCTGGTTTCTCCACTTAACAAACTTACCTGCTAAGATTCCTTGGTTACGCCAACAGTGCTGCCAAGCTTGAACCAGCATAAACCAGTCTGGAAATTCATGCTGACCCACATTGGTCTTTTCATTAGACCAGTCAATGGTAATGGCTCACTTGGGCGTTTCTCAGATTCCTAATCATCAGGGCCGAAATTCAATCGATGACTATCTTAATCACCCATTTAGATGAAAAAACATCCAAAGAAAACTCATGGAAAGATTTATGTGGCGCTCCAATTCTCCACATCACCACCTGGTACAACCGGAGTAGGAAACCTTTCTTCTACTGTACCAAGAGATGGGGTTAAATATTTTGATGGATATTTTTTCCTCCTGGGAGCAATTTGAGAGAATAATGGTAAAGTCAGGGTAATAGTGGTTTTTCTGGCATCATCACAAAAGCGTCTTTGTAGTGATCTCCTGTAAGTGGCTCACCGTAATTATTTAATCCCGGACGTAATGGCGCACTTTTTTCTACTTTGGGGCTTGCTGGGGAAAATATTTCTCCACCTAGCCACATCTTGGCTTACGAATGAATGAGAGCTCTGCACCAATTCAGGCTTTCTGGGAATGCTGCAATTGCCCAGAAGTACACAGGGTATACAGGGTGAGGCGAATGTTGACATGCCTTACAACCGTGTGTGCCCTTAAGAAAACACAGTTATTTTCCCAGCCTACTAATGTTGTAAGTCTCCTTTCTTATTTTTATAAGCAAAATGCTGTGTAGCTTTTCAGCCTATTGTCAAGCACCGCCTGTAACCGGGCCTGCGCTCTCTTTGGAGTGGGAGACGTCAGTCATCTGGATTGCACCGGGTTCAGCACGGGTTGGGGTGTGTGATGGACTGTACATTTCTCTAGGCTTGAAACTTTTGTGGACCTATCAGAACTTGATAGGGCCTTTGTTTCAGGTTTATTGGTTCCCTTAGGATACTGGAGGTGCATGGAGCACCACATCCCTTTTTCAAAGAAGTCAACTAATCTTCTCGGCCTTCTGGAATTGCCACATAACCGTATTTTTATTTGGAGACCAAGAGAACTTACATTTGACAAGGTTATATATAACAGTTGTGAAAAGTCATGAAATGTGCACAGTGATTTTTCCAGATTTCAAAAGGTGTGGGAAGCCTTTGTTCAACTTAATAGATGATAGTGCAAAAGTTCATTTCTTTTCTTTTGCCCGCCACACAACCCAAAGCAGAATTAGTTTATTGTTTCTGGAATTGTAGCTCATAGGTTATACTGAACAAACATATTAATCTCATTCAAACTGCATTTGGGTTATTTTGACTAGGTTAAAAATAACCAAAACAAAACAAAATAAAAAGGTTTTTGCTAATAAACTCCTCATAATCATTTAGCATATTTACATGCATACATTTTTTTGACATACGTGGTACATAAACAAACAGTTAACGTTCTTAAGTATTGTTAATTCAATAGTAATTTGAATTCTGAAGATTTTATTACGGTTTAAGGCAAATTAATTTTGCCTTGGTCCAAGTAAAAAGTTCATTGTTTATGTACAGTATTCTTTTGTTGATCCAAACCTGTATGACGACTTCTATGTTCTGCGGAGTGGGGGGGGAAAATTATTTTAGGGATTTTAAAGAGACTGTTGTTAGCCAAACAGTTTTAGTTCAATTAGGCTATAATTGCATGGAACAAAATTTATGTTCCACAGAAGAAGGAATTTTTTGTGGGGGTACTATCTCTTTTAGGACATCATATTGATGTGCTCTTGCTCTGAAGTTGTCTGTTGTTGAAAAGCATTCAATGCTTTGTTAGCCCAACATTTGCTGTTTTATTCATATCCCTGTCTCATCCTCTGCTTGGACGTTTGCTGTGCTTGCAGTTTGGAGGTCTGGAAGCTGAAACATTCATTCTTGGGCACTATGGCATGTGTTCGGGGCAATCAGAGGACAGAGCATTTGGAGAAATTGGCAGATGATAAGGGGAGTGGAGCTGGCCGTGGATGGGTATTTTGGGCTCTATGGTATTCTTGAGGTTACTCCTGGGTCTATATTACAGATCTCAGATCCTAAGATAGTGTCCTGCCCGGCTTGAAAAAGTGGGCCTGGAAGTGGTTAAAATCATAAAATGTGTTTTATTGTGACTTAGATAACACTTAAAAAGGCTATGTGCAAAATAAGCTAAAGGGATAGTTCACCCGATTGTTCACCGATTGTTTTGTGTCTTAGGGCATCATTATTATCATCACAAGACACAGAGTTTAATTTGGATTGCTCTGGAGTTTTTTTACTCTCAAAGATTGTGTCCCCATTGACTTGCATTACTGTATATGACTGACAACTTAAGTTAAGTTAAGTTTTTATATTTAAGTGAGAAAAATACCCAAATATTACCATTGGATGCTTTCATTGCCCCATTGTGTTGCCACAAGGTCTATCCAATTCTGGAAATGATACCAAGAATTATGAATCTATTTGGATCATCATAGTTCAATATTCAGGGTTCAATACTATGAAACGAGGCGGGGCGGGTGGCTCGGGTGCCTTCGTGTCAGCATGCAACAGAAGTTCTCCATTTCCTATCACTTTCCAGTTCTCTTGCATAAGGTCGGTAACAGGTGGTTGTGATATGCGGTTGACATTAATACTTTAACTGACATAGCACTGCCTAAACATTTAATGGAAGCATTAAACGTTCCTTGTGTTTATAGTTCAGTGTTGTTGTTGTGTGTAGCACCACACGCTCTCTCACACAAACATACCCCTCCAGACACGCATAGTTTTACACCTAGAGTCCTCTAGGCATCATCACATGGGGTATTTTTGACGCCCCCGGCTCAGTTCGACTTTGGATGAAGGTTGTCTGCAGTGCAGGAAGTGGACGCAAGTCCAGAATGCGTCAGGAATCAGAACACATGCTTCCACGTGTCTGTGTGCTCGGTTTCGGTTTTCACTTCAGGGCTTTAAGGCTCTCCACACCCAGTCTACCAAAGCGTCCACTTATCCTACTACTGGCTGTGCTTTTGCCGTTTTTGACACGTTATCTGCTTCTTGCTGCCGTCGCTTGTCGTGACTCCATGCTGCTGTATTTTTAGCCCCATTTTTGTCTTTAATTATTGAAGCCACGGGGAGTATGGTCCAAAGAACTCTCATGAAATTATTATACAACTGTGTTGCTTAGCAGTAAAGCATTGTAATACAATTCTCAAATAGCTGTGCTAGTATAAATCATAGCAGGGAAATGCTTTACTGTGGTGTGGAGCTATTGCTTGGGTCATTCAATACATAAATGTAACTGTGGGACTAACTCTAGGTTGTTTTTCAATCAGGACCTCCCGGTTTGAGGGGAAAGAAAGGCCGTGATGGGGCTCCAGGTAGGTCTACAGTACGCATATGCTTGTGCTTGCAAGGCCACCGACTGCTGCTGTGCATAAGCTGCTATGTATGTGCACACCTAAAGCTTTCAATAGCAAGAGAAGCATGAAAACACAATCCTCCATTAAGCATTCAGAGATGCTTGGACTTTACAGAATATATTTAGAGAGTCCTAAGGTAGAATTAGTGGTATTAATACAAAATTATGCATTGAAAGGTGTTTGGGGTCACATCAAGATGGCATTTTTTAGTTTCTAGAGTTTATAGAGTGAGTGTATAATAAAGTAAATAACCACAGTTTGTTTAGCTTTTATTTATGACTGGGGCTAACAATATTGTACCTTATCTACCCCTTAATTCAACATATTGTACCATTGAGGTACCACCGTGAACCGTTCAGAGATAAATAACTTCTGAGATACTGTACTTGATTTAAAATTTCTGCATATTTGTTTGTACTGAAAAATAGTGTGATTTTTGTATTATACAGTATGAGTCAGTAAGGCTGCCGCTCCTACCTATAGGTTTCTCTATATTGTGTGCGTATGAAGTGGTTTCATGTAAAGAGTTATGGATCACATGGGTAAAATGAGAACGTTTGTGATGACGAAGATTGATCTGGAATGTTCAGAGAGCAATTCTTGCGTGACCACACATATTTTGTGTGTGTTGTTGACTCGTTCAATGACATCAAATTATAAATAGGGCTTGCTGTCTCAGCAGCAGCTTTGATAAATGCCGGTTTCTGATTTCTAAGAAAATACAGGCTTCTCAAAACAGGAAAGGAAAGAATAATGATGGACCCATAGGAAAGCTTTGTCACCGGTGTGACTGCGCCATCGCTTACGGCTGCCATATTTAATGCAGCAGTTTGACTGCGGAGATCAGTCGAAATCTTCTACTTGTTAAAGAGTTGTTTTCTCCTGCAGAAAACAATGTTTTTTCTCTTCCATCCATTATGTTATTTTTCAAAGGCCAAGTTTCTGGCCATGAATCATAGAGGTGTTGCCTTTTCATACTCTGTAGAGGACAAAAAAAAGTCTGGATGAACCTTATGATTCTGGTTTCGTTCTTGCAGTTGTCCAGATAGAAGTTATAGAAGAAAAGTTCTGGGTGATTTTAAGTGACATGAGCGGAAAAGATTTGTCATCAGCAATTCTGAGTTTGTTCTTCCTTGATAGAGCTTGAGATCCTAAAGCTATGATCTCATTTCTGCTTGATTGCTGTGTCTTGCTTAAAAGAGGCCTTACATCCTCTAATGCATGTGCTTACTATTTGACTTAAAATGATTATTTAACTCATTTCAAATGAAGCTGCAATGTTCGTTTCAATTAGAATTCCCCAATAATATTATATCAGTGCAACTAACCTGATTTGCACCCTTGCATGTTCATTTGTTAAATATTAAAGCATATTTTCATTATGCTGTCAGCAACCAATGAGAGTGTAGAAAACTCAATTCCGTTTAACATATTTTCCTCATGCAGGGTTTAAGTCTATCCTGCGTTTTCCACCAGAATCACTGAAAAACTTTTAACCTTTCTTGACTAACGATGTTAGTGAAACCTGTTTCCACTGTTTATTACGCCGCTAGCGTATGATTTAGCATTAGCTATGAAGGAGATGGACAGTTTGTGATGTCTGGGTGGGGTTCGCGTGCTCAGAAGGGGTGTGATTTATCTGTGCAGGCAGTCTTCCAGTGATGTGGCTTATTCTCCCACTCAGTTCTCAGTGGTCTGTTGCTTGGTGGGCTGACTGCTCATCCGTGGACCAGAGACAGGCAACACTTTCCCACAAAAAGCTTTTCAATCCTGTCATCAGTTAAATTACAAACATATTTTTAACGCTGTATTTACATGCTGAACCTATGCTGTGACGCACATCATTAAACTACCTGCGTGTGAACTCTAATCTTCCTTAGAGGTTGTGTTACGGTAAGAGAGATCAGAGGCGGTGTTCAGCAGTTCGTTCTGGGCTGATCAGCCAGGAAATTCACTTCGGATTCTGGTTGGACTACGCAAATTCAGACTTGCGTGATATTTTTTTCCCCTATTCGTGGGGAAATGAAATCCGTCAGGGTCAAATGTTTGATGTAATGTGCACATGGTCCAAACAAGATGATTTTTTCGAAATGACTAATCTGTCTCTCTCTCTCTGTTTTTATTGCAGGTCCTCCTGTAAGTAGATGTTGGTCCCTTTGTTGACTGGATTGTGGTAATGTGACCCAAACTCTGTGGCTTTCTGTGTATTTGTGTGTGTTTTGGGAGTGTGAGTGTATCTTTCATGTGTTTCTTTATTGCCACTACTGATGGAGTGCTGATTACACAACTTCATTCACACAATGGAAACTGTTGGTTTAGTTTCCTTCCGCCATACACACAAACATCCACACTGTCATCTGTCAGAAGAAGAGCAAGTGTGCATTTTTGATGTCAAATCAAAATCCAGTAAAATGTGAAGCGATTCTGTGGCTCTGTCAAAAACAAGGCCCATAATATATTTAAAACAGCAATATTTCATGTAAAATTCAGTCATCTCTGTAATAATGATGCATAGTTTACATAGAAAAGCAGATGAGGCTGGAATATGAAAGCAATGCATTTAATGGTTCAGTGTTTTCCTTATAACTGCTTAAAAATCACTAGCGGTCAGTGAAGCAAAGTTTCATTTTGTCTGCCAGGGTGTGTAAGGGTGTGACGTCATCTGAAACACTATCAATTGATAAAAATTTAGGTCAGGGCTGTACATTTGAGCAACCAATGGGAATGGTGTTTTAGAGACTTGAATCATTGTTTTTTTCCAATATTTTCCAAAATGAATCCATTGCATACCATTATCTTGGACATACTGTAGCATTGTATTCTTATAGGAATTTGGCCATGGATATAGAAGACAGCAGCATTGGCAGACACAGCCTGTTCAAATGTATATATATTTTGAGGGCTAATGTTACAGAATGAGGTTATAATGAGAAAGAAGGTCAGGAGAAATATATAGTAGAGGAGAAAAGAGAGTGGAGCAGTATAAAATTAGGTACGGTTGGACAGCTGCATCCCTGCAGTTAGAGAGAGAAGGTTGAGCTTAAACGATTAATGAAATGCCAGCAGCCACAGATAAACAGATTGAATAATGTAATTCTGCTGAAGCTTACTATGAAAGTGATCCCAGTAATCTTATGTTTTTCGCTGGAATTACTCTTTTAAACTATTTTAAGATCTGCCAATATACCAAAGTCTGTAGTCATTAAACTGTCTATAAATCTATGACAGATTCATTGTAAAAAAAAAATTGCCTAAACCTCCATTTTTGCAAAACACTTCTATAAATATAGTTCATTACAGTTTCCAGCTGAAGAGGCAGTAAAACATCTACAACTTTAACTTGTTTTTCTCTGAAATTGTAATTACAGGGGGCAGATTTGATTGATTAATAAAGGCATAATTTTGAGTGGTTCCTTGCACAGTACTATGTTATGACTTCAAAATGCCTACAAAAGTTAATGCTTTAGAAACTATTACAATTTTATGGTTGCATCACATAACCAGCTCCATATGCATGGCTTTTCTGATGTGGTAAAGTTGCTTGGTAGCGCACCTGGTATAAGACACAGAGCGGTCGAGTATGAGTCTGTGAAACATGTAATAATAAAACAGATCAAAGACTTGTATAAGCTAGCTAAAATGGCATGGTTGCTTCAACTAATACATTTTTATCTCACATAATAGTTAAGTTTAGGGAAGGGTTTAATTTAGGGGATATATTATCTTTAAAAGGAATGCAGCATTAACCATTTAGTGCCATTCACCAGACATTGAACTCTAACAATTGGGTCGTTCCTGTTATACAGTGACGTTTCTGTCTCTTTTATTTATGTACACATATTTTCTCTGATACAGTCACATATTGATAGGAAATTGTTGAAATTATATATACTGTATTAGGTCTAGTTTATCACTTAAAAGTAGACATTAAAAATATAGTTTTGTTTTTTACACACCTTTTATTTGATATATGTGTTCAATTTGATCATGTCCTCAGTGCAAAGTAATCAACTTCCACTAGAAATATAAACAAAATGATAAAATGAAATGGAAAAAAAATATTTCATGGACTAGGCTAAACTTCCTCTAATCGAGCGATTCTCAATCCTGGTCCTCTCACCCCACCGCTCTGCAAATTTCTTATGTTTCTCGTGTCGCTTCAGATGTTTGTTCTATTCGAGCGTACAGTATACGCACTGCGAAGTGAACAGCACAGGATATTCCGCCATGATTCCAGTTTGAAGTGAACTTATACGTTCCATTTAAGGTGCATTTAAGTGTGCGAGACTTAATTTAAATCGTATTCAATTATTTACAGCACTAATCTGTGAATGAATGTTCCAAAGGGAAGTAAACTGTAACTGATATCACCTGCTCAGGGAGAATGGAGCAATGAACACTGTGTAGGGACCATGTCAATTGGAACACAGTTCATGCACAGAGCTCTCTTCTAATGAGCTGATTACCAGAATTAGGTGCGTTAACAAAGAGAGATATACAAAATATGTGTTGAGTGGTGGAGCGAGGATCGAGGATCGAGAACCGCTGATCTAATCATATATATATATAAAATGTGAAGTTATAATTATTTTTCTACTGTTCTCTTTATTTACCATGTCCCTAAACTAATTTTCCACCTTGATAGGATGTACTTCCTCACCTTCCAAAATAGACTACAATTCCACTGAGATCATTTTCAAGAACCGATATTGTTTATTTTTTTCCTGGAGGAATTTAACTGTACAAATGGAGTTAAATGTCACCTCTCACTCCTACCTTTTTTACGTTTTTAAAATATTCTTCTGCTTGTCCCCCTCTTAAAGTTCCACCCTGTTAGGCTATTTTATGGAAAACCTTTGTCTGATCAAAAAATAATAATTTTGAACAAATCTGTAGAAGGTTAGAGAGCCAAATGCAGCTAATTTTGTGCAAATTGTTCCACCCTGTTAGATTTTTATAGACTGGAATGTGAAACTAATAGGGTGGAAATTCTAATAGAACATTGAGCTTGGCCAGTATCTGTTCCACTGATTTAAACATGTCACTATTTTTGATAAAATGCTAAAAGGATTAAAAACATAACTTTTTTTTCCAAAAATGTCAAAATGTTACCAAAAAACAGGAATGACCCAATTATGTACAACCAAAGTAATAGAATTTACCAGTTTAGTTGTTACATGTGCAAAAACGACTGTATGACAACAGTTATTGTAGTTAGTTCACCCAATAGAAAAATCTCTTTTACATATTCATTATACAGTCATTTACACATTGTTCTAAAACATCATTGATGTTTATTATCATTTACCCTCAAATCTGGCATGACATGTCTTTATGAATGGACCACTTATTTGACTTTTTACATTTTTTATGTGATCTATGGAGCTCAGATGAGTCCATCCCCTCTCTCTTTAACTCCCCTTCGTTCTGTTTTTGGACTGAACTGTCTCTGAGCTATGAAAGCGAAACTTATGAGCAATAAAATATCACTGTGGGTGAGCAGGTTCCACAGCCCAAAAAAATCACATATGTATACGAACATTCCATCACCTTCTCATATAACCCATAAATTGAAGGCAAATTGAGGAGAACTGAAAGACAGGTGAGGGAATTGTCAAACAATGCGCTTAGTCTGTTAACCAACTTAAACATTTAAGTTGATATTTCTACTGTTGTCAACAAAGAATGTTTAGAGATAGTTAGTGAATTCTTTTAATCAAGCCAGTCTTCTTTAAACAGGTTTGGTGATCTATTGGCAATCAGTGTCAGTAAGTCTTTAACTACAGTGTTTGTTTTCAGTAAAAAGAGTTTGACAAGCCCGGTCCCTGATCAATTGTCCTAGAGGGCCATCCCGTCATACTGACCTATACTGAACACTAAGACAACACTCTCACACTGATGTGAGGGCAACTCTAAAACTTCTCCAAATTGGCCTTTTCCTGTGTATTGAAAGTGAATACTTTGAGAAGTTTAAATGCATAATAGTCTGTGGTTCTTCACAGGTCACCTCACAGGAGCGTAGCCTTTTGCCTGCTTTTGAGGCACAAGCCAGCCTTAAACAATTAGTAGTGACAGGAAACATTTTACATTGACAGAAAGCACCTCAGTTAGTGTGTTGAAAACTCCTGAGGAACACTGCACTGGACAGTCTCAAGTCTCATGAACATAAGGATCGAAACACTTGAAAATGAAGGAAAGAGGGAATCAGCAGGGACTTGTTGATCGAGTATTAGTGTAAATATGATTTTGCAGCCTTTTGCACGTTTTTGTTCCTTATTTACATGGAAAGGACTTCCTTGCTTTGGGAGTTTATATTTATAGGTCAGTCAGCAGCTTTATGTTCATTAATGCAGCAGATCTACGGTACTTGACCGACTTAAACCCATTGTGAAATCGATTGATTCCTATTGAAGTAATTGGAAATTTACACAACTTGTCCATAAGTAATTACTTGGCCTCATGGGATATACAGTATCAAAGCATTCATTGCACATGTCAGAATCTCTTTGGAAGTAATAGATCATTTGGCTATTCACCTACTTTTTTACTTTCACATAATAGAAAAGTAGTCATATTCACATGCAGGGTTAGTAAAAAAAAAAAAGAAAATCAGTTTAAATGCAAAAGCCTCTAAAAGCCATCTTGGTCAAAAATGAAATAATGGCACAGAGTGAATGCTCTACACACATAGTTCATCGAGTACTTTCACTTCCACTGCGCTACATGCCACCCTCAAGCCACTGAGAATCCTCCTTTTAAAGAAAACAGTCAGACGTACTAAGAGGCTTTTTTGGCATTTGAAATCTGCATATATATATATATATATATATATATATATATATGTCGACAGTATTGTGAGGTAAACTATCACAATACTTCATGCTGTTTTGTTTTAAAGCATCATAATTAAATACTTTTTCCCCAGTAATCACTTGCTTACTAGTATTTGTACTGCATGTGATCTGTGTCTGCTGTATATATCTTACTTCTGTAATGTTGGGCTCTAGGGAGGCTTTCGCCCCCATCTCCCCCTGGGGAGCCCCTTCATTTACCCAGCAGCGCTGTGGGCTAAATGAGAGCCACATGTACCCTGCTACCGTGGATCACAAATGAAGTGTTCTTCCGGTGGGTGACCTCTGGCCTCACCAGACGCTCCTTTGGGCCGGCCTGAGCAGTGCCCAGCAGGCCTCACTGGCCTGTTCCCACTCAGCACCTGGGCCTGCACCTTAGACCTGCTTCACATACTTCAACACGTTCACTTACACATGGCGCATATAGACCAGCTCACTCGTACACACTCCTGATCTCAGCAACATTCAGCGGAGATCTGTTCCTCTCTCTACACACCACCGCTTATAAACACCCGGTCCAGCTGCGTCCAGCTCTCATATATGTTACTCCACTGCTCTGCCACATGTGTGCCTTCTGAACCAAAAGATCCTATTAATGGTCTTTCATTGTTTCCCACACACTTCAACAGTCTGCATTTAGTGACACACACATTAGATTTAAAGGAAGCAAGCATTTTGGGAAATGCAAAATCTTACACTTCTTGCAGTAAAGATTGCAATAAATTATGAATTGTTCACTGGTTATTGACTTTGAACAATAAAGCAGGTTTTTGTATATACTACTGTTCAAAAATGATTTTCAATTGTTTTTGGGAAAAAAAGAATCTTCTGCTCTCCAAGGCTGCATTTCTTTGATCAAAAATGTGGTAAAACATTGTGAAATATTAATACTATTTTGAAAATACATATGTGTTAAATAATTTAGGCACAGCATAATCACTCCAGACTTCAGTGTCACATTATCCTTCAGGAATCCTTTGAAAATGCTAATTTGCTCCTCAAGAAACAGTTTTGCTGCTTAATAAATATCATGTATCTGAATCTTAAGTAACATTATAAATGTCTGTAATGTCACTTTTGATCAATTTAATTCATCCTTGCTGAATAAAAGTATTAACTTAGTAAGTAAAGTTCAAACTTTACTCAGCACACACATGTTGGAAAGTATTTAATATACATAATTATATAAAAAACACATATACATTTGATTAATTGGTTTATTTATTCTTCATGGGATTGATTGATTGATATTTTTTTTGGTCTGAATGGTGTATGGTCATATCAAAGTGTACAGACAGAAGATGTGCCACGGATGTTTTTGTCCGTCTGCAATAGTTTCCTCCCCTGGGCTAAGGCTTGATAAATTGCTTCCCTCTCCGCACTGTAGTCCAAGAGCAAAGCCAACACACACAAACACTAGTATGCACTTCCACAGGCTCATGAAATGAGCTATAAATGCATCATCAGATAATGAAGAGTGTCAAGGCGGTCTTAACAGAAAGGTTCTTTCTTTGAATGATCAAGCAGCTGTCAGGATTTTGCCACTAATCCTCCGCAATGAAAATGTACAGTTTTTTACACTGCAGAATGGTGCTCTGTGAAGGAAGTGAACTTGTTATTTGATTTGATTTAAACCAGAGCGATCTCCACAATCCACTTTTAAATCGTGCATGAGATAAGGATTTTCAGCCAACACCTTCATCTGTGAAACCATATGTTTCATGCATGCGTGGGCCTCTTAATGAACTTCTTTTTTAATCAGACATGTGGTACTATTTAGTGTTCATGCTGGCACTAAATTCTTAGTATTAAAAGCCATGATTAATAATAAACATATACAACCTTAATAAAGAAAATTGTGTAAAATGATCAGATTATTTTGAAATATTTTTATAATTAAGTTTTTTTTATTTGTTTGCTATTCTTTTAAGCATAAACAACACTTAATTTATACTAAAAACAAGATTTAAAAAAATATTATTTAAAAAATTAACTTTTTTCTTATTATTTGTTTAT
>JAUCMT010000024.1:3398881-3427865 GCA_032357475.1 Enteromius thamalakanensis | reverse complement strand
AAATTAATTGTCGTTTATGCTTAAAATAATAATTAAATATATATACATATACATATATATATATATATATATATATATATATATATTTAATTTTTTATTTATTTTTTACTTTAAAAATATATATTAAAATGATATTCATTGAAAAAACATGTCATTATATTAAAAAAGATTTTCTGGGGTCCCAATAAAATTCTGTTGTGAACGCATTTGATGGTGTTTGCGTTTGTGGAATGCTTCTTTTGGAGTGTTTTCCTGCTGCTACCTTTGAGCCTTGCCACAATGAAATCTAATGCTGGATCACAAAGTTCCCCATTGTTTTTACTATTCAGTATTAAAATGGTAAAAGCAGACTGAATTTCGTTATGGCTTGGCTGGGTGTTGTGTTCGTTTTAATCAGTATTATTGACTGGTTCTTTCTTTATTCTGTACCCACATTTCTCTCACCCCTTTTTTAGGGTCCACCTGGACGAGCAGGCTTTCCGGTAACTGTCTCATAACGTGTCCTATTATCTGTCCATCTGTCTGTTTGGTTGTCTTGCACTTTGCCTTTCTTTAGTAGTGTCTTTAAGAAGCTGTATCCAAACAATTCTGAAAGTACCTGAAGCTAAATATGAAAAATACTTAATCATGTGTCTTGTCACATATACAGATTCTTTATTTAGACACTGTGAGACCTCCATTTAACCAAAGGACTGAGGATATACAATCAATGTATATACATTAGTAAAAGTGGAGTCCAAAAGTGACGTTGTATTTGTAAACTCAAATTATCTTACATCCATTGAAACTATAAAAAACATAATCATCAGCTTCCAGTCCATAGCTATGCTTGTAATATGACTTGTAATGGAAAAAGCACCAAATAAGGAAGGAATCCAGAGTGGTCTCAGACTTTTAGACCCCACTGAACATCCCTCTAAACCAGATAAGTTTAATGTAATGAGTCTTTTAAGTAGACTGTGTGGAAAAAACTATTTTCTTCAAGTTTGCACATTGTATTTTATACTTGATTGTATTCTCTCAGGCCCTTTGGTCTCTGTCTGAATCCATTCTTCTGAATTTCTCCTATAATTCTAACATTACTGACCAAAACTCATACACATCTGTCTTTCATCATGGCATGCTAGAAGAATCCCATCTAATGTGAACTCTAGTCCTACCTGCCAATTATACCCTACAAACCCCCATCACTCATGACAGCTATTCTTGTGAAACTGTGCCATAAAATCATTTTTGCGTATGTTTTGTTTAAATTGTTGACAAGTCTGATCATAGTGTGGATGCGATCCTTGCCAAAGCTTTTGATTGATTGCATCGTCAGGAAATGAAATGAAATTTTATATTTTCTTAGGATAGGGAAGGGTGGCAAGCGTGTTACACGAAATGTGTCCATTAGATTAGTTCTTCAAAAAATATTGATATTGGCGTTCACGCTCCATTGAACTATTAAGGGATACTTGTGGTTTGTGTATTTAAGCTTTAGCGCTCATTCACATGCATGTATGACTGTTTAACACTTCTGAGTTGTAGTTAAGTTTAGGGCTCATTTAGAGACATCTGGAGTTTCTGGTGTACTTCATCAAGCTATTTCTAATCTAAAGCTCTAGATGATTTTACATAGTTTGCATAACAAGATTCTCTGTCACAATTACTCTTTTGAACACTGAGAGTACTGTGTGGCTTATACTGTGTATTGTACTTAATATCTATATTTATATTCATATTTATTTTATATATAGAATAATGCATATAATCATTAAATAGCAACATAATTCTTAAACAGTGTACAGTATAAGCCATATTGTGGTAATTAATCAATGCCAGAAAGCAGTATTAAGTTATCTCAAATCAGCACCTTGGACAGAGCCAAGAGAATTCAGTCAAGTGACTTTCCTCTTGGGACATTCAGCAGCAGGCAGTGAATTAACTCTGAAGGTCAAACTCAATGAACACTTCTAATATGGAAACCTTTATCTTAATAGTTTTAGAGCTTAGTAAAACAACTACATACCAGAAAAGCTACCGTTCATAAGCACATTCATTGTTTTAGTAAATGTTTTGTTGACTTCTGATGAGTTATGGGGGCTTAGCCATCCCGCCCCTTCGCCCGCACCCCCTTTTCCATTACATGTTCCTCGAGTGAGTCGTCAGCAAGCTGTCAGCGCTCCCAGACCTTCTAATACACTGACCTGCAACGTTAGGAATGCAAATAAAAACAGCTGTAGGAATGGACGGCCGTGCATAATAAGTCACTTCAATGTTGCAGGAGTTTATAGCCGTGTTAAATAGAACACAATTTATGGAAATGCATAGGTCCAGGAGGAAAAATGGTGTATACTTAAGACCAGTTGTTATATCAAGTTCTTACTGTATAGGATAGATATGATTATGACGCAATGGGATTAATTGGAATTCATAGTTTAAAGGGATAGTTCACCCAAATATGAAAATTCTGTTCTTTTTAAGACTTTCTAAACATTTCCATTGAACTTAAAAGGATAGCGTTCCGTTGTTAATCCCAATTTTCAAGTTTGAAGGCTTCATTTTCTGTCCATTATAACTGCATGGAAAGCAGCATGGGAAAAAAAACAGGGAGAAAGGGAGTCACATGGGCCTAAAATGACATATTGGTGAATAAATTCTGACAGGATTTTCATTTTTTGTGAACTGTTCCTATAAATCCTTCCAATAGGAAACAAACTGTCTTTCTTCCACACTGCTGTCTCTTTCATTCACTTCATCATCTGTCATATGGTCAGCTAGCAAACATCATCTTATGCAACAACCTTGGTTATGAAATTGGCCTAATCCAAAAAATGCTGCATTAACCTCATGCTTTCATAGGTATCATGTAACCACTGGTGATGCCTGCTGTCTGACCACTGCACATTCATCTTCAAGTAGCTCAAGCCAGTATTTGGCATGTCTGCATCATCACCTTTTAGCACAGTAGGTGAATGCTTAGTTATATAGATATTTAGTTAGAATCACATTGGCAGGCATAACTTTACTAACTCTTCATAGCCATATCCTGTGAACATGCAGCTGAATGTCATTTAGTCACTAGCGCCAATAACTGTAGACTGTAGAGATTCAGTCTGTCAGATTTATTGTTCCTGATTTTCCCTCTTGACTTTGCATTGACCACTAGGGAGACAAAGGATCAATGGGCATTCCTGGAAGACTGGTGAGTGATTTGATGATATATGCACTAAGCCCAACCAGCTAGTCTGTAGTATATGGCTGTAGTCTTGAATAATTAGTCATAAGTGCTTAGTAGCTGTGACTCTACGACACCTTTATATTTAGTCACATTGATAATAAAAGGTCAGACTGAACTAAATAGTAAGGTTTTCTTTATAGACCATTTCAAGTGCTATTCGGTGGCTTAAGGAAGTGACGTTTTTGGTCCCAGGACGTTTCCGGTTAGTGATCCAGCGCATTGAAAAACATTGGCGGCAGACGATTTAGACAGAGTTATATTTTGACAGTTTACTTATTCCTACGATTAGAAATGTCAAAATTAAAACGAGGACCGTGTTGTTCGGATGTTCTCTCAGGCCAGGAACTAACTTGCTATCGGAAATTAAAGTATTTCGATTTCCGAGAAACAAAATACAGCGTGACGCTTGGATTACAGCTTTGGATCAGTCTAAAACAAAGTGGGATTACACACTGACTGATCTTTTATGTATCTAGTTTTATCTAAAGCCAACATATAATAAATTAGAATTAATATGTATTGGATACAGACAGGTTGGCCAGCATAAGATATGCACCTTCTTGTTTATTCGTGACCACACGCAGGACTCAAGCCACACACTGTTCCACGGCAACAAGGATCGCAACAACGTGACTACAAACCTCGCCTAATCTACGCTCAAACACTTCAAAATGTATGAAATAAATATGCATGCAACAAATGCATGCAACAAGTTTTGATGGAACACAATATTTTAATAGAATAAATGTAACTATGATTTATTATTAGCGTAGACATATAGACTCACCCCGCCATGCAAATGCAATGCCCACTAATAACCTCCAATGCTCCAACTTCGCCAAACACGAGATAAACAGCGGAAAGGTTGGAAACATTTGTTCATTCAGTGTGGACTTATAAGAAAGTAATTGTAGGCATCCAGACTGCGATATGCCTTTACTGCTTCTCCTGTGTAGACGCACTCTGTCTCAACCAGATGATGATACACGTCTGGTTACGTTACTTCAGGTAAACGTTTAACGTTCTGAGTGAAAAGTTGTCGCCTAAATGTTTGATTTAAAGGGTCCGGTAATGCCAATTTATCACCTATTTTTAGTTTTTGTAAATATCTTAACTGTTCTGATTTAGCTAGATTAAAAAGTATGCGCTAGTCATTTTATTTTGACGGGTCTGTGCTTTAAAAACGGCGCTACCGGAAATGCTTCTGGACCAGACATGCGCAGTAGCGTTCCAACGGGCTTGTTATTGTTTACATCCTTGAAATGGTCTATATACAGAATTTAGTATCATTTAATTCATTTAGAAATGTTTTAGCTTGCACAAGCTTTCATATGAATTGCTTTTTCTCAAGTTTAATGTAGCATTTCAGCTTTTCCCTGGAACTATATAATATAAACCAAAAACTATAGCTTATTTATTAAGCCAGAAAATGGTTCCCATTTCATCAACGCCATTGATAGTTCACAAAATGTCTGACTGTGAAGTTTTCACGACCCCCCTGTCACATTTGAACAAGGACTGAAGACCAATGTTCTTTCTGGCTGCATTTGGTGAGAAACCCTCTCTCCTTATTACTCAATTTGTCTTGGCTGCTCAGTCATGTGAAAATGCTTTACTTGTTGAACTTTAAATAGAAAATAGACCTCAAAGAAGGCCTTTTGCTTATCAGTTACTTTCTACATGCTGAGACGCCAAAATGAGCAGCCAAACCTCAAGGAGATCTTGGAAGAAACCTTTAGGATATATATCCACAGAGAGACAATTCATACATATTTAAAATGAGAGTAACAGATTGGAAAACCACAGACAGTTGTGAGCTCTGTTTTACCTCCTCATTCATAAGATTTGTGCATTTGGAACTGGCCATTTTTCAGATTAGCACAATGCATGATATGTCACGAAAGAGATCGGGATCGACCAAAATCCGCGTAGTCATATAGATGTCCCCCTGGAGCGTAGCAGCTACTCCTCATTAAGCATTTTCAGCAAGAAACCGATAAAACTGCATTTTCCTCAAAGGAAACATTCCAGACTCTTGACCCTTGTATGGTTGCATACTCTAAGCTCACCCTAATGCTTTCTCTTGAAAAACAATCCCTACCTAAAAGCAGGTTTCTGCAGTGTTCAGCTCAAACTGTGAGCCCCAAGCAGAGCTTTCCATATTTCACCCAGTGTAAAGCTACATTGTGCTCCTTTAGATTCTCACAGGAAGCAGGTTTTTTTCCACCCTTCATGGCTTATCCTTCCCCCCTTCAACCTCCTCCACTGACCAGTCTGCCTGTGAGAAAAGTTAGCAGCCCCCTCATCTACTATCCATTACTCCCCAGAGGCCAGCAGTGTAACACTTCAGTGCTTCCATTCGCCTGTAGCCTCCACCCCTCACCAACCCAAAATGCTCCAGTACATCAGTGTGTCCCATTCTCCCAACCTCCAAACGCTTCGTCTCAGGCTGCTGCATGCCGTGTCCTCTCAGAACCTTGCTAACCCAGGTTCCTCTCTCTGTCTCTCTCCTTCTCACTGTGCATGTGACTGTGTCTGCTGTGACTGACCAGGGCTTAAAGGGAAACCTGGGGGAGAAGGTAAGTGCAGGATGTCGGCCTGCATGTGCAGAATTGAATCTTCTCTCTCATTGTGGGTGGCTGTGTTGATGTGGGTGGGGGGGCGACCCAAACCTATTGCACAAAGTGCGCAGGTATGGTGATTTATATCAGGAAGGCTATATTTTGAAAGGCCTTGGGGGTCACATTCGGAAGATGTTTCCCACAATGCTTGGATTACCTGTATGTATTCTTGGAGCGCTCTGAAGTTTTAAGAATCCCCATTCTAGACAAAGAGATGTTTGGAATGGAGCAGCTTACGAAACCCTACCACTTCAATACACGTCCAAAACTATCTAAAAGTTATGCAGTCAATAGATGTATCCTCAAGCCCGTATTTGGTATGAGTGAGCACTCTGTACTGGATTTAGTGCATTGAGCTTCAGTTCCTTTTGTGGCAAATGTGGTTTGAGCCGTACCCTTTTGGCAGCTGCGCTCAGAGTTTGTATAAGCCAGCAGTTCTGTGGCCTCCCTTCATCAAGCTGGAATGATATGTAATGTCTGAGGCCGAACAAGCAATGTGAGGAGAAACATGTTCCTCATCCTTCACCATTACAGAAAAGTAGTAAACTTCTGTATGGTTGCCCTCAATTGCCAGCAAAACACTGGGATTTTAAAGAACTTGGAGAGGAAATAAATAACGATGTGACCACCAAGCCGACAAGTAGAGAAGCAGACGATATACGACCTTGGAAAGACCCACCAGATTCTCGTCCAGAATAATCAGTGGGCTTCCCTCGTTGTTACAGGGGTTTGCATTTTATCCCCTCTTTTTAAATGTGGTCATGTTTTACCTTCCAGCAAGGCCTGCAAGTCTTGACCCAACAAATTTTGGGGTGAAGAACTTCGTTAGATATCAAAACAAACCCCCTTAAGATGAATGGGCACACGAGCCCTGAAACTGGCAGCCTTAGCGCTTCAGTTCTCAAGCAAATAAATTCAGCTGAATCGTAATTGGTTGCGTTGGAAGGCTCAAGCTGAAAATCAGGCAGATTGGTGATTGATTGGTTGAACTTTGCAAGAACTGCAGAACTTGAGACTGTGTATTCTTTACACAGAAAGGATTACTTGAAATCTTTGAAGATCGTATCATTCATTAGTAAGTCCAATCCTTAAATATCAGCAGAATTTGCTCCTGCTTTGGCTGATTGTATTTGGGCTCTTTGTCCCGTACCCGTTCCTAGCTGCCAAATGCTTGTAACGTAAGCCTGTTCAAAGGGATATCTCTAGATCTTCGGTTGTCCTGTTGCACAGATCTCTGCAAGATTCTGTGGGTAACCATAAACCTTGAGGGCAAAGCTTAGAAGTCCTTTCCTTCTCCGCAACCTGAAAAGTTTTGCACATCACCCCTTTCATGCCCCAGTAACTTTTGTATGCGATTCAAAAAAGTGCTAAAACAAATACATCTCTATCCTGTGATAAAGTGGGCATTGAACCAGAAAAATTTAAAATTGTCCTCAATTTGATGGATGGCTGGGTCATCAAAGGTGTCTTCCTGATAGGGTTTCACATGAGAGAGCTAATTAGGGAAAGTGCTGGAAACCCGAGAGCTTTCCTGTCTGACCACAGAGCATTGCGGGATTGAGCTTAGATGTTTGGTGCAGCACTGCGGACAGGCCGACACCGTGCAAATCACCTAGTTTGCGCCAGATAACCGGCCCGCCGGGCCGTTTGCTGTTTACTCAGCAGTGCTCCCTGACCCTCTCAACTCGCTGTCAAGACGTAAACTACGACCCTGAAATGAGAGCCAGGGTCTGCTGACATTTTACTTACAGACCGAAATACAGTGTTCACCTCTGAGCCACATGCAAGCGCTCTCCGTGAGGCGGCTTAGCAAAAGAGTTATGTTAAACAGATGTTACAGGGTGTTTCAGAAAAGGTTTTTTCTATTCTGCAGATACAATATATTCACTTATAAATTTGGCTTTGTGTACTAGGTGTAGTTTAGTGGATATCATTCTGTCTCTTTCCTGTCAGTTCCTCTCCTCACTGTCTTTCTACCTCTCTGTCTGTCCGTAGGGAGCACCAGGAGAGCCAGGTCTGTCTATCATTGGCCCACGAGGACCTCCTGTAAGTGTTTGCTCTGTCACTGCTAAAACTCTTCATCATCTCCTTCTAATGCTAGGTCTCCAGAGTAGATACAGGTCATAGTGCAGATTTTAGCAGCTTTTGGCCTCAATTCTTTTATGAATCCAGGGGTTGGCAAAGGTTCTTCTATTGTTTTTCTTCCCGCACTTAACTTACAGACCACCCCAAAATGAAACGCTGTAAGATAGATAAGCAGGATCAGTGTCCTCCAGCACACTACTGTATGTGGAGCAAATCCAACAAATCTCTGCTAATCAAGACCCAATCTCTAATATGCACGAACAGGACGGGAATCCCGCAGCAGCTTGTATGGAAGCACTTACACTTCATCAGAGTATTTCAGGGCTGCGACTCCCACATAATGACGCCCATTTGGAATCTCATCTTCATTAGCTAGAAGGAATGAAAACATCCCAGCCCTTGTCATTATAATCCAGACATTAGACTTGCCGATTGCGCTGTATCTGTTAATGAGTGGTCAGCCATCAGGCGAAATGGGGCTTGTCCCCAAAACTGGCACTCTTTCCCTTTCCGTGCATTCCACTTAGTAAGACAAAAACGCAATGTTAAGCCGTCAGAAGTGCAATTTCCTTGCTGATTATGCCGTGCGTAGCCTGTGGTTTCCCCATTTATCCCAACACACTCTTATGGGAGGGCCTTCAGAATGTGTAGACTGTTTTTCTGCTTGCTGATTATACACTTCTCTATACCTCTGACCCATCACCTCTAATAAGGCGTCAGGAGTGGACATCAGGCATAGAGAACTGGTGACAGGGAGAAGTTTCATTGCGGTGAATCTCTTCAGCAGCTGAGCTGAGAGCATAGGCTTCGTCCTCACCTCCAAAAGGGTCACAGAGGTTGATTTGAGGCAGAAGTGTGGAGAGGCCAGCGGAAATGACCAGTTTCTTTCTCACACATGAGTGAGGCAGTGAGGGAATAGACAAGAGGGAACATTAGATGATGCATTGAGTTGTCATTAGATCTACAGTTACTGTCCTGCCTGATCAGGTGGGTGATGTTATTTTGTATCTTAAAACAGAGAGTACAGCACAATACACGTTGGACAAGGAATAAAAAAATACATAATTTTTTGGGATCGATTAGTATTCCTGGACCCCTGTTAGAAAACCACTGTCAAGTATCTTTTGTCATATTTGTCATGCTTTGTTAAAGATACATTGTGTCTGTCAGTGATATTTAATATGGGTTTTATTTTCAAGATCAGACTGCAGTCAGGAAATTGCTGTTGTATCACATCTGAAGAATGTATTGCGGCCATAGTGGATTTTTGTTTTAGAGGAGTTCTTTTCAGTACAATAGGCTTGTTTTCTGTTACTTTTTATTACACGTTCATGCCAACAAAATGAATGTTGTCAGTTGTGCTTCGGGTTATTCTGAGGGGGGCACATGCTGCTACTTCCATTACTCCAGACCTTTAGGTTCCCAAGGCAGAGAAAATCAACCATGTTCCAATAACTACCTGAGACCCAGACACACAATCCCCTTCATTAGCTCAGTTCACCTCTTCCTTGTAATTTTCTCTCAGGTCGCTCCAACGCAGTCCTTTTTTGCCAGGCATATTGAATGACTTCCTCTTTTCCCAAGGGCTACAAAAGTTTTTTCAGGAAAGCAAACTTGGTATTGTTCACAGGAGAATGTAGCGCTAATCATTGCTGACATTTACTTATTTAATTTGTTAGCCTTTTCTCATTGGCTCTCACGTACCAAATAAGGATTTACGTTTTTCAGTTTGTTCTTTCCCGTGTTGAATTTCGGTCGGTGTCCCACAGTTTTTAGAGCTTTATTCGTCTTTGTCTCCTCATCCCACACAAAGTGCTTCCTACAGAGCAGGAAGGCTCCTGTCCTTCAACCTCAATTACGACACAACTGAGTTTGGAGGAACAATACTGCATCTCTCAACACAGACCTCCTTTCATCGAGTTCACATAATCCTCATGTTTTTCGTATAGAAAACAACTCCTCTTCTTTTTTCTTTCTGTCTCCCCTCAGGGACAACCCGGTACTAGAGGATTTCCAGGCTTTCCGGTAAGTGACTTTTGTCTGAAGCCAATTGGAACTTGTGTAGAGTTATGTGTGAGTTTATAAAAACCATCAATTAGCCACTGCTTCTGTGGCCCCCTATTTAATGGATGCATGTGGAAATGACTCAAGGAAGTGAGAAAAAAATTGACTTGTGCAGTTGTCGTTCTAGAAGTTGGATAATGTGAGAATATGTAGGTACTGTAATGTTTAAAAATTGATGTTAAAGAATGTTAAGTCCTTTAAGGTGTTTATTACCCTGCATGAAAACTGTGCTGCTGGACACATTTGGTACACAGTGTTAAAATACTGTACAGTGTTTCTAGTGAGTCAGTATGCTTCACCATGCTTTGGCAAGAACTTTAAGGAAATAAATTTTTTCCATAAACATTGTCATATTTGCTAGTCTAGACAGAAGAATCGGAGCTGTTTTGTGTCTTCACAGTGTCGCCAATCTGTTCTGCCACTTTTTTTTCCAGGGCCCAATTGGCTTGGACGGGAAACCCGTGAGTTTTGCTTCATTCCTTACGAATGTTTGAATAATTGACACTCGCACAGGTTTGGAACCTCCGAACCCTTGTACCAAATCATTTGGCAGTAATTGATAATTGACGGTCATTTTGGCAATGAAGAGGATAATTATGGTAATAATAATTATGCTGATTATTGTAATACATTCGCTGTTGTTTCCATCATGAAAGAATAGAGGAATATAAAAAAAAGTGATTTGTACTATAAAAAAAGATAAAAGAGAATGGATATTTTTCCTTTGCCAAACTTTTTTTTTTACTTCACAGGGACAGAATGGTCCAAAAGGTGATATGGTAAGGATTTTTATTCACTTTTTTAACATTTTTAGCCATTGTTAAATGGCTTTAGAGGTGCAGTGCAAAAATAATTTCCTATGAATGTGATCTTAAGAAAATACATAACCTCGGCTGGAATTAATTGAAGTGTTAAAATACAAATCTAAATACTTTTAGTTTAAAAGGACACGCATAATGAGATCTGTCATGTTTGCTTTTGCTAATGAAATACCGTTGGAACAAAAACCATCAGTCATAAAGAGAAATACGTAAAAAAGTAAAACATATCATAAAAAGAAATTTGTCAGTGTCTATAAAACTCACCAGTTGAGCCATTTTGTTTTCAAGAAGGCTTGTTACGGTGATGTTTATCTAGGCTGTAAGCATGGCCATATAAATTTACAAGAACAACACTCTTGTCGTTTGATTTATGGGACGAGTGACTAAACGGTAGTGTGTGTGTGTGTGTGTGAGAGAGACGAGAGAGGACACATACCCGTTTCATTCAGTGGGGTTTTTTAAAAGTGACTTTATGTCAATATCTGTATAACTTTGGCCGCCTGCGGTATTAAAACAAGGACATCGGGTTGGCTCTGTCCTCTTCAACTACAATTTGAAAAATATACTCCACAGCTTTCTTTTATGTGATGAAAGACAATGGGCAGAGACGTTATGCTTCCAGGCTGCGTATTTAAACCATTCCTTGTGAAATATAGTACAACCTCTGTGTTCTTTCTTTTATAGCATCGTAAGAAACGGCGAGCTTAGAAACTATAAAAGAGAAGCACTTTTAGAATTGACACCTTTATAAGACGGCATCAGAGCTGAACGGCCCCTGCTGAGCTTTTGAACACGCCACATTGAGCTTTTAAAGTAATACGTATATGGTAGAATTACAGAAATTGATTTGTTAGTGTTTCTGAAGGCATTTCATCAATCTGTGAGTTACAGTACATGTTTTTATAGAGCATGCATTGTGGGATGTTGTATCATTAAAACCGGCCACTGATGCCCTCCTTATAAGCGCATAGTACACCTACTAAAGCTTCCTCAAGCTAAATTTGGCTTCAGCCTATTTTTCCATTTTTAACATAATTTATATGGAATTTGAGCTTGTTATGGCTGAGACGTTTTCTAAACAGGAAAATTAATCACTGACAATCCAGTAACACTTCCATATTGTTATTCTGATTATTTTCCCAGGGTCCTCGTGGTCCTAAAGGAGTACCAGTAAGCATTTGTTTTAATATGTATTATTATAAAGTTATTATATTATAGGAGTTTTCACATGGCAGAGGAATGTTGTTGAATGAATTACATTTTGGTTTTTGTTCAAATCTTATTTTTCAGGGTGAACCTGGTCCAAAAGGAGAGAAGGTAAAAATCATGCATGATATGCATTAAAATAGCAGCTCATTTTCTTATGATTTGTCAAATGATCGTGTGTGTGATGGATTTGTGTTATTGTTTTTTTTTTCTAGGGTGTATGCGGCGACTACACTCACAGGGTAAGTGGACGTTTTATTGAGCTTATTGCATTGATATTGCGATATCATAAACACTGTTCATTTATGTTTTAAAAGGCTATCTGGTGTTGAGTGCTGGAAAATCCCAGGCATATGTTTTCATTCCAGTTTCCGTGATATTGTTCTATTTGTCTAAGTGATTTGTCATGTTTACCCTTAAAAAGACATTTTACAACGTGTTTGCGGTTCAATTAGAAACATTAAAATAAGGGGAAATAAGGCAGGAGCGATAGATTGACAGCTTGGATGTTGTCTCGGATTGGTAGCACATGAGCACATGCCAAGGCAGGGCCTCAAAGTTGATCAGCTCTCTCTCGGGGAAATCACAGTTTCATGTAAACAAGGCAATTTTACCAACAGCCTGCTGAATTGGATTTGATAAGGCTCTCTGTTAAAGGCGGCCAAGTTTCTTATGTGGTGGATAGGGGTTTTGGTTACAGCCCTGGCCTATTTAAAAGTAATTTGGGCCTTTTGAAGCTATTTTATCAATTATGTAATCTCAAAAACAGCACGCGATACAAAAACAGAAAAATAGCCTTGGCAGTAGACGCTTCTACAGAATCTGAAAAAGGAAGAACAGTAATAGCAGCAGGACACAAGCCAATAGTCTTGTTTTTAGGTATTTAATCACTGTTTTTATTGTTTGAAAGTATATCATACAGCTATATCGCATTAAAACAGAGCTGTTTTTCATGCATGTCTGCCAGGCCACATGGGAGGCAGCAGACTGTTTAGAAAGCTGCTCATAAGGGTGGTCTTTTTGGGTGGTTGTGTACTATAGGTTTTTTTGCAGCTAGGGTTAAACCCAAAGGTCACTGCGCTAGACTGAAAGGATACACCCTGCAGTGGTGGAACAAAAATGGGAATTATCACTTGAGCGTGTGTGTGTGTGTGTGTGTGTTTATGTATCCGTATCCATGTTCGTCTATTTGTATGTTGGGCCGTTTTAAGCAGGGGCTCCCAGTGAAAGCGTTGGCAGCTTTGCGCTCCAGTCAGGCTCTAATGTTGAAGGTTTGTGGGCTGTTTGCTGTCCCTCATCCCTAATGCCATGATATGTGTGTTACAGTCCTGCTGCAAAGAGAGACATAGCTGAAAACTGTGCACTAGTTTATCCACGTGCACTGTTGGAGGTGCAGAGAGGTGCCTGTTATTATAACTGATTGAAAACACTGTGGGAATTTATAATGACACATTTTAACATGCAGCTGGTCTCCTGCTTTTTCTTTGGCCTTCTCAGGGAACTTTTATGGTTGTGGTATATCATTTTAAGGTACACTATGCAACTGTGACTTGATACAGCATCAAAAACTCATCCAATTTTTAAAGACACAAATACCATGTGTGTTTAATATTTTGATTGGCCTCCTTAACCATAGAGTACCTTAAAACAAATGGTAAAATACCTTCAGCAGGGAGTTAAAAATTCTTGAAAGCACTTGCCTTCTTGATTTGCTTGTATTTCTCTACTCTAAAATTCAGCAAGAAAAAAAATAAATAAATAATAATATATATATATATATATAAATATAAATGTTGCTATATTTACAGTATATCTTGTATTAAAATTATCGGATGTTATATATACACTACTGTTCAAGAGTTTTGGGTCATTATAGGATTATGCAGTCAAGTAACAATTTATAATGTTAGAATATTTTTATGTTAAAAAAAAACTAATACTGAAAATAAATGCATAATAATTTCCTCAAGAAACTCAACTGTTTTCAACATTAAAAAAAATAAATCAGCATCATAAGGATCATGTGACACTGAAGACTGGTGTAAGGATGCTAATAATTCAGTTTTTGCATCACAGATATAAATTGCATCTTAAAATATATTGCAGTAGACAACAGTTATATTAAATCATAGTATTATTTCAGAACATTACTGTAAAAAAAAAGTAAAAAAATTTACCAACCCACAATCATTTGAATAGTAGTGTATTTGGCATGCAGAGTATGGTCCAGAAATCTGAAACCCTATTAAAATGTGGTATTATTTCCATTTGAGCCTGGAAATAAAGAAAAGGCTTTGAAAAATGTAAACCAACATTTGGTTGAATCAGTTCTCTTGAATGACTGTTTAATGCAGTCCGTTGCACAGAGGTATGAAATACAGACACCTCTCAAGAAGGCAAGTTGTATTTAAGGTAACAGTTATTAGTGGTGTATCTATGGGTCAATAACTCTTTAATCTGTCTATTGCAATGCTGCTGATCTCAACAGAAACGTCGTATTGTCAACGCCTGTGCTGGAGGACAGGCCACAGTAAGTGTGTTGCGAAACTCTCTTTGTGGCAAGACTGAGTCCAGCCTGATCTACACAGCATTGCTGCAGAGTCACGGGTGCCATCACAGTGGAAATGAAGATAATGATAATGCTTGATATGTAAATAATTTAATAGGACTGTCAGTCATTGCATAGACTTTACAAAAAAGGGGATTAGGAGGTGAATACAGTATGTATTATTGATCATAGATCTTTTACTAATTCTAGATATTAATAGACAGTATGCATAACATTCCCAGCCCTAATAACAGGAAACTGTGTTATCAGATTAAGAGCTCCATTCTGATTGACCTGAGACTCTGTTTAATGATGCTGAATCCTTTTGGTTCTCTCTTTCCCTTCTTCATCTCTCTCTCTATGCCCTTGCCTTGCTTTTTCCTCACTGTTCACTCTCTTTTTCACTTGTTTTTCTGTTTTTCCCTTCCCCTCCTCTCCTCTCTTGGCCCGTTTCCTTCCTTTGGCCTCCTGGTGAACTTGTTGTCCTGGTGGTTTTGTGCACCGTGGCCCACCTGTGCTTTGTGACCTCAGCAGATGTTGCCCATCACCGTCCGCAACATGCCCTCAATAAGCCCTCTAATCCTAAAGCGCCTCAAGGTACATCTCTCTCTGCCACCCTCGCACTCCTTCCCTACGGATGCCAACCTTCGTCCACCCACTGCCAGCTTTCACTCCATTAACAGCCACTGAGCTCTAGACAAACATCAGCGCCAGTAGCTTCAATGTCATGATATGACACAGTCCACTTGAAATACGCTTATTTCATAAAATAATGTCCAATTCACAAAATTTATAGGCATATAAACTCTACCCCACAGGAAGAACTTCTGTCAGGCCTTTCTCTGGATTTTAAGACGCTGTCCATCTGGTTTAACTGCGCATTAGCTCAATAAAAGTCACTAACACATAATGGATTGTCCTTATACTGTATGTCTGGTCGTATTATTATGTTGGGCACATTAAGGAGCTAAATCATTCCAGAAAATGTGTAATGCTTTTTAGAGCCTATGTTGTAAATAAAGCACAGAAATAAAACTACTAAACATTTTTAGATGTGAGACATATTTTAAAGCCCCCATGAAATCGTATTTACTAGGTCATATCTGTTAACTTAATTAACAAGTAACAATTTGTTAACATTAGATAATGCATGAACAATAATCTTCCTTCTGTATTATAGGTTAATATTAATTACTAAGCTTGCTATTGTTTATTGTCAATTCATGCTTGTTGATATTAACGGACACACGTTTTTTTTTAATGTGTTATAAAGCTATTTATAAATTCTGGTTACAGTGCAATTGCACAAATAAGTAATATTAGTTAACTGCATATACTTAGGGTTTGGTTTAGTGATTCCTGTAATTATGCATAATTTACTGTTATTACTTGTAACGCACAATAAAAGGACACATTAAAAGTTTTCCTATATTAACATTAACACATATTTGTTTATAAAACATGCTAAAAATGTGACTTATTAGTAAATGCAGTAAAAAAAATTTATTTAATTTTAGATTCATATAGAGTGTAAAATGATAGCGTTAAGCAACTATACAGGGTCCAAAAATCAATGACATAATATTGCATATATTGTCATTTATTTATTTTATTTTATTTTTTTGTAGTCCTGTCAGCTGCTCTCTGAAATGAAAACTAAACTATATTCGTTAAGCCGTTTCATGGGGTGTTTATAAGCTCACAATGTGCATTTATATCCTTTGTCAGTCTACACTAACTCGTCAGTTCCCTTAAGAACAGCGAGCAAGACTCCTGCCATATTAACAAAACAAAACTGAAGTTTAAAATCGGATTCTATAATCCGCACAACGACAGTCGAAAGATAACCAAAAAACGAGAGAGCTTATTTGGCAGCAAACTGAGTCTTTGCAACAGGGAGATGTCAGCCCACTTCAGCCTCTTTAAAAGGCTCTTTGCCTTTACTGCCCGCTCCACGAAGTGCCCCCGGCACAGGTTGACCACGGTTGGCACCCGTCCTCCATTTTTTTCTACAGGTGCGTAGTCTGTGTGCACAGAATTAGAGTACCATGTTTGGAGACAATGGTACAGACGGTCTAAGACCACAGTGTTAGGGACTCACAGCAGCTGATTGGCTGGGTCTTCAGTTTGGGTCGGGTCTGTGCATTGGATGGAGATCATGGAATATATCTATTTAATGGATCTACATCTGGCCTCATAAATCAAATCTAGACAAGTCCTGTCAAGAAATAAATGGATAAAATATGGATCTGAATCTGATGGATGTGTTCCGGATTTCTCTGAGCTTCAGACTGCTACTGAACAGAGACGGCATTAAAGAAAGGCTTGTCTTTGTCACGGTATCTGTGCTATTTGCGGTTAATCAGTCTTGTACTCGGTTGCCAGCATGTAGGAGGTCTTAATTTTCTGACTTGAAATTAATGGAAGGAAAATTATTCTAACTTACACGAGTTCTCGGAGTGCAAACTGAGCCTCTTTAATGCTAAAAGCAGACTTTTTAAAAAATAATTACACAGCAGAAATCTTAAATAATAAGTTCTCCTTATGGTCTCTTCTCAGGAATAGCAGGATATTTTTTAGTCCAGTCGTATTTCCTATTTTCATGTCCCTCTTGCTGTGTAAATACCACACACTTTCCTGTAGATGATTTTGTTTAGTCTTCTGCTGTACAGAAGGTCTCCTCTCGCTGAGAAGTAGCCGGGGTAGTTTTAAAACAGGCCATCATGTAAAGCAGTGGTTTTCAACTGGTGGATCAAAAAAGGGGTCAGTACTGTAAATAATAAACGCAACTGTCTAAAGTAGCAAAATACATATAGATTAAACCATTGAAAGGGAGAACTTATATATTTTGTCGTTGATGTCTAAGGCTGGATGTCTAATCAAACTCGCCTCAAAAAAAACATGACCTAGAGAACAGAATTTAAAATCACTTACAGTAAGGATAAACTTGGTTTGTGCTGACCACAGCGTGCTTTGTTGTTGTTGGCTCCCAAGGGACTGAAACCATCAAAATTCGATTTGTGTACAACAAACAATTTTGGGTCGCCAAAATAAAACCAGTTGAGGACCACTGGTGCTGACCTTACTGAAGAAGATCTGTGAGGCCACAAGCAATATGGGCTTGCCTTAAAAGCATTTAGTGTAAATGTGTCATTTTAACAAACATTTGGCCAAATTTATGAAAGATCTTCCAAACGTGGTACTCTATAAACTAAATCCATCATCTTATACTGACTTTCAACTCAACCTTCAGGCCTGGGTTCCTCTCAGGTTCAAATCCACTAAATACGTTTTTAGTTTTTTTTTTATTTATAAATTTATAATGGTATGATATGATGATGATTTTTAGTCTACTGTCTCATAATCATATCTAATTATTGTAAATGGCTGGATTTCAACCAGAGTGGACCCTGCCTCTGATGCTATGCATTGCACCTTATATCCAAATGGCTTCTTTATCTCAGATGCTAACTTCCTGTCTCTCAGCAGGGCGAGCCTGGAGCTCAGGGACCACCGGGACCTCCTGGCCCCCCAGGGCCTCCAGGGACACCTGGCTTAACTGGTGTTAGTGGGCCCCCGGTGAGTCACTGAAAAATCAGGAAATGTTTTCTACAAAATGCATGCTTGTTGAAAATCAAATAAGCTACATGGTTATTGTAGATGATTGTTCTATTATGGAATTATGCAGAGATATTTTTGCTTTGATAACTATTATACTGTACAGCTGTATTGTTTCAGGCCATAATATTGTGGCTTCTTTTTTTCTCACGCATGATTATATCCATGCATTTATTTATTTTTACTCTTTTGTGTCATGTTTGATTATGGCTTCACATTCCTGCATTTAACTTCTCAATTTGATTTTAGGGTAAACCCGGAGAACCCGGAAAACCTGGAAAAGACCCAAGAGTGAGTGTTTGAATGCATACGTTTTCTTCTTTACATTTCTAATACGGATACTTGACTTGAAGTAAAATAAAGTCTGTAATGCCCCATGTGACAGTGTCAAGCTTAAAGTATATCTGAAACAGATTCTTGATATTATTTGATGTGTAATCAGAAGTCCGTATTCAGACTGAAAGCGTGTTTCTATTTCTTTTGTTTGTAGATGCTACCGGGCCTGAAGGTAAGCTTGAAAAGCACACAGCTGTCCAGCTGCTCTGCAATGATAGTATTTTCCACAGGCGAGTCATAAACAGGCTCACATGAAGTTCACACACAGTTCAACAGCCTACAGGGTGGGTCTGCTCTGTCGTTGCCAGTACAGAAGGGGTGGATACGCCATAATTGATTATCCGTGTTGCTGTTGGATAAGTATGTATTTCCCCCGATGCGTTAATTGCATCTGAGTTTAGACTGGGGGATTTTAATTGTACTCCATTTAGAAGCACTGGTCCCTTATAGAAGCACATTTCAGCTCTCTGTAAAGATTGTCAGCCAGTCTATATAACAGCTGCAACTAGAGGCTTTCTCCTTTGGACACCAAGTTCCCAATAAAGGAATACCGATCTGCTTATTGCCCGTTTTATTGCTCCGAGTATATGAAACAAATAAAAAGGCTTCTTAATAAAAGCCAAAAAGGTCTTTGATTGTTTTTGCTTTTTTTACAGGGTGAACCCGGTGTACCTGGACAAAAGGTGAGTGAGCAGACATATGTCTGACCCGAAAGACCATCTAATCCGATAGTTAATGACTAGAAATTTGGCACTGCTCTTGATTGCTTAAACAAAACGCTTAGAAACGGATCCTTCTTCTCAGAGGAGCCTTCAGGAATGAAGCTGAACTGTGAGGGAGTGACGTATCAATTAATCATTCAGCAGAGTGATTGAAAAGCACTGAGCTAGCATCAATCGCCGTGCTGGATGAAGAGTTACAAAGTGGAAAAAGAAACTTTAACGTCATGCTGCAGCACAGATAAAATATTAGTGGATTAGAGAAAACACAGTTAATTGGGTCAAACACATTTTTCTTTCTGCTTGGCTATTTTTCTCTGACTGTTTTTATCTTTATGTGTCAGGGGGAAGCTGGCCCAAGTGGACCTGAAGGCCCCAAGGTAGGAATCTGTGACCTTTGTCTGGTTTAAGCGGTTTAACTAATTAACCTGCTCCACCGGTCACCCATAACTTCTGGGTCACCTCATTGCATAATCCCAACACTTCAGATTGACAGCCCCCTTTGGGTCAGATATTACTAGCTTTCAGTGCGTTATTGTGTCAGTCAAAGTTTATGAAGGATGTAGGAAACAGATGTATTACATACTCGCTTCCGTCTTTAATCAGGGCTTCAACAGAAGAGGGTGTTATCTAAAACCGTCTGTAGGTGTGACATCAGATACCCAAATCATATAGTTGTGATTAATCCAGTGAGGCGGCACCTTTGTTGTTTGGGTTGCAAGACTAAATACCATTGGAGCACTGGAGGAATTGCTCAAAGCACCGGGGTTTGCTGATAACAGCATCTGTTTGGGGTTTTACAGTCTTCCCCTTGAGCAGTGCGCTTAACACTAAAGTCATTGAGTGCTTTACCCCTGAGGTAATGAAAGATTGAATTAAGATAGTACATGGGGCTTAGTGTAATGCTATGAAAAGCATAAAATACGCTACAGTGCTTTTTTATGCTTTTGAAAGAAGCCTCTTATCTTTACCCGAGGCTGCATCAGCTTGATTAGAAAGACACTAATAGTGTGAAATATTATTAGTTTAAAATAACTGTTTTCAGTTGTATATGTGGCCCAGGACCAAAAAACCAAACACATTGAGATGTATACATCATCTGTTTTCACTGATTAATTGTTATGATAGGACAATATTTGGCTGAGATTCAACTATTTAAAGAACTGAAATCTAAGAGTGCAAAAAATAAATCGCCTTAAAAGTTGTCCAAATTAAGACCTTAGTAATGCATAATACTGTTTACAGTAGGAAATGTACAAAATATCTTCATCGAATATGATTTTTACTTAATATCCTAATTTTTTTTTGCGTAAAATAAATCATTTTGACCCATGCAATGTATTTTTGGCTATTGCTATAAATATACCCAGACTGCTTTTGTGGTCCAGGGTCTCATATATCTAAAAATGTAATACTTAAACTAAAACTGTACATCATTACTCCAGTCACATGATTAGTGTCACATGATGCTTCAGAAAGCATTCTAATATGCTGATTTATTATTTTGGACATTTTTGTGGCAATCTAGAAAGATTGTTGTGTGCAGTTTAGTAAAATTTTTGAATTAAGGCATTTTTGTACAGTAAGTGTGCATCAGTAATCTTTTTTTCTGTCCTTTGATTAATAAAAAGATTACTGATGCATGCTTACTGTACAAAAATGCCTCAAATCAAAAATTGCACTAAACTGTTAGCTTAAAATAAATAAAACATGTTGTGCTTCTTGCACACAACAATCTTTCTACCTCATTCCGCTTTTGTTTCAGAACAGGAGAGTGGGTCAAACAGCGTAGCCTACAGTATGTGCACTTACAAACGCGCTGATTGACACTTTGTGAGGGATACATGTTGGCACGAAAACCACATGTAATCTTTTCCATGTGAAATTGAATTTGCTTTGCTTTGATACAACCTATATAGTTCTCAATCTTGGATTTGTGTTACGCTTTTACACATGTGAACCCTGGAACAACCCGCACATCCATTCCCTTCCAAATCTACCTTTGTGAACTTGAGCTTTCTTCCATCGGCCACGTCGTTCAGGTCCAACACACGCACCCAGTCAATAGCTAAAGCTAGATTGATAGTAAGCATGTCAAACAGTGAGCTTATGGAAAATGCCTCTACAGGAACAGAGTGAGGTAGTGTTGTGTCATCTTAGCTCAGGTGAAATCTTCTGTGCTAAAGCAGCGAATCGGTGTTTTGCACAACTGCGCCACCTTCTGGATACCGACAGGTGCTGCGCTCATAAATGCTCACAAAACTGGAGATTTATAGATGGAGGCTTAAATGTGTTCTCCCCAGTGAACTGAGGTTGTCTCCTGTCTGGCCTACTATTTCTGAGTCATCTTTATATTCATCTGTGAGAGAGGCAAAGAGCCAAGTCAATGGATTTACAATTAAAAGGTTAAAATCAGAGGAGACACGTTATTGGGCACATTACCAACACAATTAATCAACGGCTGACTTTGCCTTCCTCCCACGAGACTTTATTTCTAAAAAATGACTGTCTGTCGTCTTCGTGGATGTTTAGCTGTTTACTCAGAGCTGCCAAGCCATACGGCACTGAATGTGACAGGACAGAAATGTTTGCTTTAATAATTTCTCCATCAAGCAGTGGGTTTAAGCTGAAACTCTGCTGACTTTAATGTTGCCCTGTTTCTATGATAGATGTAAATTAGTTGCTTCAGATCAAGGAAAAGCACCTTTTGATTTATTAGAAGCTTTCATTTAGCATTTTATAGCCTATTGATCACTTTGTTTGATGTGTTTCTTTCTTTCTTTAGGGAATTAAAGGAGATGAAGGAATGAAGGTAAGGAACACATTTGGTTCTTGTTATTGCTGTTTTTACTGTTTTTGGAATAATGTTTGGAGGTTTAAAAGCGATGTGAGTTATTTTGTTGATATTAAAATGCTTTGAACTGTAAGTAACCTGATTGTCTTTATGGTGCTGTTAAAACACTGATGTGTTTGTTTGATCTTGACCAGCTCAACATAGCAACATCGACTTAACCAATAACATGAGTTTGGGGGCGGGGCTATCTGTTTGGTCGGCCAATGGCCAGTTGCTTGTGGTGATGCATAAATTGCACACTTCGCCTTTACATTTGTTGTTATTCTGATTTGCATTCAGTTTTGATTATCATGTCATGTTTTGGATTTGTTCAAATCATAAATCTGTGTTTTGTCAGATTCCAATCTGCGTCTTGAAAGAGTAGTGTTTTATAGAGAGTAAATCTAAACATCTGAAGATTAAAAGACGTGCATCTGCTGGAGTGCTTACACTGTTTCTCAGTGGGGAGACGTTTGCCCTGTAAACAGGAGTGAGACGCATGTAAAGTTTACACCTGCTGATGCACAAATAGTCCCTATAGGACAGTGCTATTCCGACTGTCTAACTGCTTAATGGTGAGTGTTGTCCTGTAAAGCCAGCAGTGATAGATGAGCAGAGCCTGAATGAACTCATCTGTGTGGACCGGCCAGGGAAAACACAGGGTGTGATATCATGGGTCATATCAGGATCGAGGAAGCCAATTTTCCTTCATAATTTAAAATAAAAGAATATGTCAAATGTATTATGAGAACATACTGTAACTTTCAGAACTCAAAATTTCATTTGTAGTCCCAAAAGAACATTTACAGAAACTAAACAGAAGCCTACAAAAATAAATATATATAAATAAATATATAATTAATTAATTAATTACTTAATATGCAAGTAAGTAAGCAGGTAAATAAATAATTATATAAATATTTAAATATTATTAATACTATTTTTGGTGCAGGTATTTTCTTAAATGACTAACTGGTCATATGTAACCGAGCCTTGAAGGCAAAAAAGTATGACATGTATGAAATGTAAAAAAAATGTCTGTTATCTTTAAGGTCATGTCAACATCTACAAATAAAAATACATTTAAATAAAAAAGAAATTAAATAAATAAACTCGTATGCACTGTTTCCTAAATGTTAGCAACCAAAAGAAATAAGTTGCAGTACTACAATTACTACATTTAAAGCTAAATAAAAAAATAAGTAAAGCATGCAGTGTAACAAAAATAACTAAAAAATAAACTTGATAATCTCTTACATTTAATTAAATAATAATAATAATAATAATAATAATAAAATACTGTGATATTATAGCAGTGTATAAATCACAAATATTATAACCAACTATGCAATCATGCTGTGGCTGTGATGTACTGTAGAGAAGGACTTTTGTGTATGGTAGGTCCAAAGAAAACTGTGCTTGCCAAACAATTTCATGGGGTGTTTAATAAACCCTGTGCTCAGATGAGAGAGGAAGCCGAGGCCAGACATCTTACGTGTGTCTCACAGAAATCCTTTACCATGAGTTTGATGGAATTTTCATTTCCTCTGCGCATCCTTCCCCTCGACCACCCTGTATAGTGAACCGTCCCAATGCTCACAGGATCTGGGGATTACTCCAGATCGTCATCTTTCTGGCTCCTTAATTCAGAGTGTGCCAAAAGAAAAGCCTTTTTCATCTCATGTCTTTGTTTGGGATCACACGGCTCTTGACTGTGTATGTCCTCCGGTTGGTTTGTGTGTGTTTGTGGTGTGTGTGTGTTGCTCTGCTGAAGATGTCCCCATCTGTGCATTTGTGTAGGGTGAACATGGGATGGATGGGCAAAGAGGAGAAAAGGGGGAGAAGGTACTCTGCCTGAGAAATGTAGTGTGTTGTGCGTGGGTGCTTTCTTTCTGTGTATAAAAAGCTAGACTCTAACTAGTGTGATGTGTTTGCATGGTCAGCAAAGTTTTGATACTTGTTGGATACACAAGAGTTTGGAATGATCCAGTTTTTTATGTTTTTGGAAGCAGTCAGAGTCAGTATTGACACATATTTCATTTTCGAGTGAAATGTTCAAGTCGTTCCTAAATGTTCGTTCCTATAACTCATCCACCCTCATTGACTCGGCACCACTGCAAGACACCAGCTTACGTTACCAAAGCGAGAGCTCGCAAGGGCTGAGGGCAGGACAAATGCTTTGCAACTGAAACCAGGATGTGCACAAAGACATATGACTCAGTCCCGGAGTCATGCAGAGAGAGCAGAGGGATTGCACGCTAAGAGAAAAACAGGCGGCAAGCTCAAGACATTCCCTGTTTCCTTCATCTGAGCACCTGTGCATCTGATTTACAGGCCTCTAACCCTGCTGTTTGTGGAGAGTCCCCTGTTACATGCCGCTTGATGGACTTAGCACACTTATTTTTGCTACCTGCCGTTGTCCCTGCCAAACATGTGCTGCCATACTCTTTGATTGTTAGGTCTGTTGTCATGACAGTGCTTTGTGTTGCTGCATTCGAGTGCTGTTTAAATATATGAATGTTTTCATCATCATACTCAGAGACGTACCATCTGGGGAGATGACAGATGAATAAGCACATCTGCACTGGCGCTATATTTAGGTTTTTTTTATATGTTTATGTATATACTTGATCACTCCCTCTAATTGAATGCAGAAGCATTTGTGTGTGGGTTTGGGATTGAAGGGCGATTTTTCTGATGTTTTTGAAAATCACTTGCATGCTGTCCGTGGCTGCGATGAGTTAATAAAAATTCAGTAAAAATATGAAATATTATTACAATTTAAAATTACTGTTTTTTTATTTTAATATATTTTCAAATGCAATTTATTCCTGTTATGCAAAGCTGAATTTTGATCATTGCTCCAATCATTGGTGTCACATGATTCATCAGAAATAATTTCAAAATGCTGATTTGCTGCTTAAGAAACATTATAAATTTTTTTGTACCATTTTTAATGAACATATTTTAGAATAATAGAATAGAATAATATTAATAATATTAAAATCATCAAAACTATGAATTAATTGAATTTATATAGTGACCAAAATTGTTTAACAAAAATAGTTTAGTCACTGTCTTTTCAGCTCTGCTTGACTGACTTGCATCATGGGATATGTTTTAAACAGTATTGAAGTTCACATTTTGCAGTATAACACACACTTTTTAAGTTTGCATCTCTATTTGTTGTAATCCATGCATTACATTTGAAACATTTTAGCCTAATAATGCATATAATGTACAATAATAACTATATCATTCTATATTATATATAGAAAAAGATTGAGTCCAGTGTCTAAACATTAAACTGGTATTGTGTATCCGCAATATGTGACCCTGGACCACATAACCAGTGTTAAGTCATTGGGGTATATTAAAGCAATACATTGCATGGGTCAAAATGACTGGTTTTTCTTTTTTGCCCAAAATCCTTAGGATAGTAAGTAAAGTTAGTAATATGCATTGATAAGGTCTTCATTTGGACAACTTTAAAGGTGATTTTCTCAGTGTTTAGATTTTTCTCTACCCTCAGATTCCAGATATTCATATAGTTGTATCTCAGTCAAATATTGCCCTATCCATCCAAATCATACATCAATGGGAAGCGTATTTATTCAGCTTTCAGATCATGTATAAATCTTAATTTCGGAAGATTAAAACGACTGCTTTTGTTGTCCAGGGTCACATATTTAAAGCCAGCACTTTACTATGGTATCGCCACAGTAGCTTTTATGTGCGAAAACTGCTGTTCTCCCTCAGTCACATCTGTCTCTGTCATTACTAGTCTGTATTTGGTTTAGTGTAGTGAAAAGCAGTGAAAATTTATGAGATAAAAAGGAGATAAGCAAACGCTAAATTAACTTCTTTTACTCCTGCAGCCAGCGGCGAGTGAGCCTCGTCTGTATTCAGTGAGGCTGTTAAAGACCCCGTTTCTCTCCAAAGGGGAAAATGTAACATTTACAAGAAAAATCAGGCATGCGAATACAGCGTAAGACGCTTACTTGTGTAACACATGTGATTACTATGCCGTTTGACTGCCGTATGTCAAGTAGGAACTAGAGATGATGGCGTGACATGAATTTAAAGTGCAGCACCTCAGAGATCAAATGAGAGCCGCTTTGTTTTGTTCTCTTTGACATTGGCTCTCAAAACTTCTCAGTTACACACTCCCCTCCAGACCAGGATTGATAAAACAGAGAACCCAAGGGCTATTAAAGCAATAAGTCAGGAGAAGCCATGCATTACAATGATTTTACAGTGAGTTTTTATATGTTACATGTGGCCGCAAAAGAATAAATGACTGCAAAAAGTATTTTTTCTTCACAGCCTAAAAATGCATTAATTTATATACATAAAAATACATGAATTTAATACAAGATTAATACCTTTATTTTTTGAGCAATGATGCATTCAATTAATAAATGCATTTAAAGGCATTTAAAATAAATCAAAGAATCCCCCAAATTGTAATATTGTATTCAAACTTAATGGATTCAACATTGAAAATAAATAAAATGGTTTCATAAGCAGTGAATCATTATATTAAAATGATTTCTGAAGGATCACGTGACACTGAAGACTAGAGTAATGATGCTGAAAATACAGCTTTGCATCACAGAAATATATCACACTATAAGATGCATTACATGGAAAGCCTTTCAATTTGCAGTAATATTCACAGTATTAATGTTGTTACTATATGTTTTTATAAAACTAATGAGCCTTGGTGAATGTACTTCACAAGATGTTAGATTATGCTTTTTATTTATGAGTCAGTCAGGCAGCCTGCTGTTACTCTTTTTGCTTCTAAAAATGAAACACTGTGTCTTTAAGACTCAGTACTCATTTTTTTATACTTGTTTTTCTCTTCATACAAGGACCCTTTGTGCAGTATGTTGATGTATATAAATGGAACTTATTAGGATTAGTTTGGAAATTCCATTCATCCGTTTTCTCTTTATACCTCGGGCCAAGCACGTATACCATACTCTCGTATTTCATAGGAGCCAAAGTAAGTCATTACTTATTACGAACTGTCCTGAAGGAATCACGTTTGTCAGCAAAGAACGCAGACACTTCTCCTCTATGCTGATGACCGTTCTCTCCACCTTCCCAGAGTTCCCCCCAACTCCAAAGGCTCCGTCCTCATCGTTTTTAGCCTGAAGATTAGCACTCCCATAAATCACTTGCAGCCTCTGTCAGTCCACAACTAGCCTGTGCCTCACCAAGCGCTTTCCGCTCTAAAATAAGAGACATGACGAAGGCCTATAACGGAATGATGTGTGAGTTGATTGGAAATGAAGAAGATCAAAGCGACTTCCTGTTTTCAGCATGTGTCCAAGAAGTCTCTCTTTCATGATTGAAGTGGTCAGCAATCATTGCATCGTTCCATTCCCTTAACGGGACGGTAACATGAAGTCGGGCTTCTACTGGGAACACGGATAAACTCATATACGACTCTCTGACTTGTCCAAACCCTTCACAGACCATTCTGGTGCCTGATTGGACAGAGTTTATAAAGACAGCTGAGTATGACAAGCAGTCTTCTCTCAGACCCAAAAGCACAGTAGAGTGCCTTGGATCATTAATACCCTCTGAAACCACACTCATATGGCGTCTGGCTCTCTTGATAACCTGCTGCTCTCTCCGAGGTCTGACCGCTGCACCTGTCAAAGCAGGATATGCCACTCTAGGCTCTGCCATCTGCCCCCTGCTCAGACTCACTGGAGTCTTCATGCCATCTTTGACCTTTGCCCTCAACTGCCTGCTGTCTGCCTGCCGCCGCTCTCAGAATGACATGCATTGTTTTCTGTAGAGGCTTTCTGGACATGTTCTCTTGTGGCACTAACATGTATTGTAGTGATTGAGTGTGGACTAATCTTTTTTGTTTGTGTTTGATAACCTCGATGTGGTTTACTGCTGGTCTAGTGATGAAACAGTATGGTTTTCTTCTTATTTTTCTAAATGATAATTATTTGTTGAAATGCTTCTTTCGACGGATGAACAGTGATAAGTTGCACTGCTTATTCTCACTGAAGCTAAATGAAACTCTCTTTCCTCCAGTGGAACTGCTATGCTTGGCTTGCAGTCATTTTCTACATTAGAAATGTATATTTTAAATGTAATGGCTGAATTACACTGAACCAGCATTTTGACATTTTTTAAATAAATTTTATGTCATTTACACATACTCTATTACAGTATGTCTTCCAACATTGTGTAAGGAGAGCTTAGATATAGATAGATAGAGACTGCTTAAAAAGCACTTAAATCTGCTTACCCGATGCATGTTAATCCAGGCACTCCTGGTAAAGACAATTAAAGGTGTAGTTCACCCACAAAATAGTTTTTTCATAATTTTTTGACTTCTGCTGAACATTTATATTGGGGTTTGGCGATGTCGACCAATGTGTCATTGTACAATGTCTAATGTGAAACATCGCGATGGACGATGGCATCATCATCGCTGTAGGCAGCGGTTGTTAGAGGGCGGGGTATAACTGAGGGTTGTAACTAAAACACCAAGCCCCGCCCCGCGACTGACAAAAATAACAGTGTTCACGCGAGCAGGTGAGAGAAGATCGCACAAGTGCTTGAATTGCGCGCAGATGATATATCAACTGCGCGAGAGGGTTTGAAATGAGCTCGCAGCCCCCGTTTCTTTGCATTGAAACATATGTTTTCCTCTCGCGGAAATGATTTACCGTGCACGCCAGCATCAGTGGTGCACTCGCTTATTAATGGCTTATTAATAAATTTGCCGCCATAGATTAAGTGTGTTTTTCGCGAGCTGGTTGCTGCTGCTGTGGCAGGGTGGAGGATAGCGATGCTTGCTCAGCATCGTGATGTCTATAAGCCATCAGCAATGGATGATGGCATTGTCTATCGACCCAACCCTAATATATAAATA
>JAUCMT010000024.1:3374727-3395197 GCA_032357475.1 Enteromius thamalakanensis | reverse complement strand
TTCTGGGAGGCGGGCTTAACCTGCGTCCATCAGATGCCTCTGTATACTACTGGATGAATCTACAACCAATCAGACCAGCTCATTTCTTATTGGTTCCCAGTTTTTTGGGAACAGAAATGCTCTGAAACGGCAGCTTTGCCAGACTAAGTTTGCTCACGAAATAGAATGTAGCGTCACAGGAATTATGGGCGGGCCCAGGCTAATAGTGCATGTCACTTCTCCACATCATATAACAGATTCAACAGATAAATTTGTGTTATGAGAAGGCACTAATTTAATTTTATTTTTCAGGATATACGCAACGTGCATTTAATGGTAAGTGTCATTGCTTGTAATTATTGGCAAACTGAATAACATGACATTGGTTGTGTATTTGAGCACACTAATAGAACTACTTTCAGATGGTTAAGTATATATGGTTTTTATTTTAGGGCCCTCCTGGTCTGCCTGGACCTCCTGGGCTTCCTGGGACCCCCGGTTTGAAGGTAGCTGACCAACGTCTCTCATTCGTTTCCTTTCTATCCTTAGTATACAGTATATGAGTGTATGACATTCGGAAAATTTAGAGTATATTCATATACAGTTCTGGGGAGATCTGAGGAAGTTTTTCAGCAGCATGCATACCATGATATAAGACGTCAATGTAGGTTATTTCGTTCTTTGGCATTAAAAATTGTGTTATTTCTCAGGGTGATGTTGGACTTCCAGGTCCCCCTGGTCTTGATGGGGAAAAGGTAAATTATCATTAACTGTTACTGTAAATGACACACATATTAGCCACTAATCTGCCTTTAGTCCAATGGTGGACGCCTTTACACATCTCTCAATGCTTCATAATGCTCAGTCGTTGTATTTGTTTGCTTCTTAGGGTCCAAGAGGAAAGCCAGGAGAACATGGACCCATCGGCCCTCCAGGACCTGAGGGACCACGGGGAGAGGGAGGAGTGATAGGCTTGCCTGGGCCAAAAGGAGACAAGGGAGACATGGGCACCGCAGGATCACCTGTGAGTCATTATACCCAGCATTCCCATCATATAAACTCTGTCTGACTACTGTTGAAGTGTTAAATAACCACAAAGGGTCTTGTGTCCCTTACCGCTTGCATGAAAGAACAAACTGATATCAAATGATATTTAAATGATGTAAATAAATTAACCTAACTGCCTAGTTAACCAAGTAAAGCCAATATTTTAGTTTCTAGAAATTAATAATATATTATTTGGTATATGGTAGAAGGAAAAGTTGAATTCATGTTACCCTCCTCATTTGGGGTGGCCAGTCGTGGCCTAATGGATAGGAAGTTGGACTTTTAACCCAAAGGTTGTGGGTTTAAGTCCCAGGTCTGGCAGGTATTGTGGGTGGAGTGAATAACCAGTGCTTTCTCCACCTTCCCCAGCTGCAACAATGGCTGCCCACTGCTCTTGGTGTTTATTCACAGTGTGTGTGTGTGTGGTTGTTCGCTTCTCACTGCTGTGTGTGTGCATTTGGGTGGGTTAAACGCAGAGCACATATTTCTAGTATGGGAAACCATACCTGGCCAAATGTCACCTCCTTTCCTAAATGTTGCTTGTTTGGGATATTTTGATTAAAAAATACATAGGAATATAAACATCAGATTAATTGCTTAACCAGAATATAGACCTTAATCAGAAAATGAGGTGCATGTAAATGTTGTCTTTCTGACATTGTGCCAAGTGCTTTGATGAATTATGAAAGTGTTTGTGGTGGGAGGGCAGCATTGCGTCTTGAAAGCCTAAGGTTTACTAATCATTAATCCTACATGTCGGATGCTATGAATTCAAAGGCCTCTTGGTTGTGCGCCTTGTTTACATATCCCCAATCAACTTTTTTGCCAGTTTTAATGTTTAATTCCTTATTCTTTCCTCATTCTGTAGGGTTTAGATGGCCCTACTGGAGAAAAGGGGGTTTCAGGGCCCCCTGGCCATATTGGATTGCCAGGCCTAATGGTACGCAATGGTGCCCCTCAAAAGCAAACAGATTGTTGTCATTGTTGGAAAAACATGGCATGACTTTCGGATGCAGTATATTTAATTATACCAGTTGATGAAATAGAGTTCAGTATTCCTATTCTTTTGCTTTTTTATAATGTCTTCAGGGTCAGAAAGGTGAACCTGGGGTGAAAGGAGATAAAGCAGAACTGGTATGTTCCACACCATCTAGCTGCTGATTGCACGTTTAATGGGTTCCCTTTAGATAATAGAGCCTATGCTTTTCCTAAGTTAGGAAATATATTGAATGACAATTCTTAATGCTGACACCTCTATCTGTTCTCTCTCAGGTCTATGGGCCTGCTGGACCTCCAGGACCTGCAGGGCCAGTTGGGCCATTGGTGAGGACAATGTCTAGTCCATAAAATCTTATGATAACAGCAGACATATAGCAGGCACCTAAGAAGCATCAGAGCATTTTTTTTTAAATAGTGCATTTATGAAGAGATACTCACTTTAAACAACTCAAAATGATACTTATTTCTAATATTTATTGCTTTTTGCTTATAAGGGACCTCCTGGTTTGCCAGGACCAAAGGTAAGTCTTCCAGCCCGGTGTAGAATGAAGTGCTATTTGTCTTCTCTCATATGCTTAGCAAGGTGTTAAATCTCATATATTCTTTTTAGGGAGAACAAGGAATAGGCCTGAGAGGAGAAAAGGGGTCGCTTGGACAGAAAGGAGAGAAAGGAGACAGGGGCCATCTCGGACTCCCTGTAAGTACATTTCTGATTCTTATAATCCAGTTTTTGATACTTGATAAACATGCACTTATTGCATTTATAGTAAATGTAAGATAAAAAGCTGTCTGATCTTTAAATTCACTCATGATGAATTGAGTACATCAAACCTGTAATACCAGTATTGATAGTTTTCATACAGTCTTATCAACTGAATCAAGATGTTTTTGTCTTTCCTGAGTGCAGCGTTAGTGGAAAAGCATGTTTTGTCTAAGGTTTGTGCTTTAGCCCCCCCTTAATGCAAATATCAATGTGCTGCAATTTCATGTGTCTTTGTAACTAGGTGTCATGGTTCATGGCTGAGTGTCGTTACATTGCATGAATCAGTGAATATAAACATTTGCCAATCATATATACAAGTGTTATCATGTAATCATCCTGTCACATTGTTTTATACACATTTTAGTAGATTACCAACAACTTCCTGATTATTTTAGATTACTGTGACTAACTGACATTAATGTTATTATTACAAAATACTGTATGTGGTTGTTTATTTAATGTTTTCTCTCTGCTTTGTAAATAGCATGCTATAGGTTTTGTAACTATTAATTTCAGGGGTCTTTTCTTGACTTCCTGCCTAGTGTATATCTATGGTGTCAAAGTCATTGATTAACTTACTCTAGTCACATCATCAATGGCACAGTAACTCCTTTACTTTAGTTTTGAATCAGAGATGCTGAATGAAGTTTTTTTAGTATTAAAAGTAAATAAAAAAAGTATTCCAAACATAAATCTCACATATAAGCAAAAAACACTTTGGCAATGTGGTAAAAACAGTGAATAATAGTGCATTATGCAGTTTTTAATAGATTACTGAAAACAGTATTAAAATGCTGCTTGTTACTAAGAAAATGTTACCATTGTGTTAATTTCTAGTGCAAAGACTGCTTGTTTTGGTAGTTACACCAAATGTAACTTTAAGCAGCATGCTAAATCAAGTCTCCTGTGCGCTTCTCGTGAGGAGCACTAGCTTATTTGTGTGGCACGCAAAGTCACTTCCTATGTATAGTGTTCCAGTTAAATCACTTATGAGGTTGCGTTTCAGTTAGCATGCTACCTTAGAAGGCAGCGGACAGCAATGTAGCTCACTAGGTTTTGGAACCGAACAACTATTTACAAGCAAGTATTATTTTTAGTTTTTGCATCTCTCCTGGAATGCACATGCCACCTGTTGTTATTCCATCACCATACATACGATTGAACGGACCGCTTTAGGTCCTGTTCGCTAGCAGTCGCGCTTGCACTATAAGACAATAAGATGCTAAAGTCACGTTATAAGGAGTTACTGCTTGTCTCTCACACGTCACCCTCCATCAAAACTAGTGATGTTTTTATGTGGCACACGAGTCACTGCTTCACTCACCTCCCCCCCACACTTCTCCCCTCCTCCCTTCCTCTCCTCCACCTCCATCTCTCCTCTCGCTCTGTAACTCTTTACACACTGTCCAGGGGGCTCATGGTTTAGACGGCAGGCCTGGTCCAGTGGTGAGTGGCGCAAGACATCCACCCCTCTATTTTCATCCATCCCTCTCTCGTTTCCCTCTCCGCCTGCTTCTGTCTGTCTTGAGCTGTTGCTTGCTTGCTTCTGTGTTTTGTGTCTTTTCTATGCTGTCTAATGGTCGAGGCCTTGTTTAGATCTCTGTTGAGGTTGCATCGGCATGAGTATGACTTTGATTTGACTTTGTCCCTAAGCCTGTTTGGCTGTTGCCTCTTGCTGTTTCCAGAGGTACCACACTCGGTTGATTTCTCAACCTGTCAACACGCGAGTGACTGAAGGGGAGCATGGCCAAACACTTATAAACATTTCTCTCTCTATCTCTATCTCTCTCTGTTTGAAACACAATTTCTCCTTCGTTGAAAAACATGCATATTGTGCTCTACAAAAGTGAATAATCCTTTCGCATTTCATGCCGTCGCAGCCCTCTATACCTTTATAAAATGTTTTTTTTTTCCAGACATGCTTGACCTCTGTTGACCTTTCAGAGCTTTATTTCATTCCATGACAAGCTTTGATCTTGTAATGTCATACCAGGAAAGAGCATGATGGGATGCGGCTGCATGAACAGTGATTTTGTGGCATAAAACTGTAAAAATGGCTGAGAAGCGAGACTTCTGCAAAAAAAAAAAAAAAAAGACGTCTAACAGCCCTTCTGTTGAATCCTCGCCAAGTCATGGGAGGAAAATGGAAGATGGATTTGCTGTTATATTTACTTGTGTGTCTGTTTATTTCTCCTTAGATCAACAAAATTTGGAGTTTTGTGGAATTCCTCTGCAGATTGGCTCTTTTTAAACATATAAGGGGTTTAAATTGCTCTTATTCGACTCAGAAAAGTTTGTTGATCTATTGGTGCTCAACAATGATTAGTTTCTCTTCCTCCCTAAACTCTTAACCTACCGCTGTGTCCTCTGTTGAAGCTCACGCATGTCTTTTTTTTTGGTTAAAGGGTCTGATAGGACCAGCTGGAGTTTCTGGGCCTGCAGGACCAAAAGGAGAAATGGTTAGTGCTGTAAAAACAATTTAGAAACAAACGCATGAGGCTAGAAATGGTTGTTATAGTAAAATTTTGTACTTTGATGAATTGATTAAGGCAAGCAAGCATTATTACAGCTATTGTTTGAATTACAGTTAACTACATTTAGCTTTGGGGAAAGTTACTATTAAAAGAAATGCATTACAATAGTGTGTTACTCCTTTAAAAGGTAACTAATTGCAGTAGAATGGAAAGTAATGCATTACTTTACTTTTTTCACTCGTGCTATCAAATGAAATACCCAAAAGTTATATTTTTGACAACAAAAGTGAAATTAATAAGCCTCAGCCTAAAGGAAGTACCTAAAGAAAGACAGCGTGAGTGAATAAATGGGAAAACAAATAAACTTGCACTACTTATTTGAAACGGTAACTCTGATATTTTTTTGTAACTGAAAAGTTATGCATTATTTTACTAGTTCTGATTAGATGATAAATGACTGATTGCTGAATTGTTAGATGTTTAATGCAGTTGCTCTGTGAGTGTCATCAATATCTCAATGGCCTTTCAACCAGTTAAAACAAAGTATTCACTGACTGTGTGAGGAGTCCAGTATAACACCAGTAATGAATAATATATTTTTTTCTTTACAGGGGGAAAAGGGTGATATGGGAGTAGCTGGACCAATTGGGCCTCAAGGCATCCCTGTAAGTGCTGAACCAGATCACACTTTAACATTTCAAATAATGTAATGTTTTTAAACCACATTTAAGAGCATTGGAATGAAAAATGGCCCATCAGTAACTTCGCTTCCCTATTTATTCAGGGTTTAGTAGGACCGCCGGGTTTAAAAGGAAACCGGGTAAGATTACAAATGCTTTCTTGATCGTAGTTTGTTTGTAGAGTATGTTATTGTGACTTTGAGGGACAATAACATGAGTCCACTTTCCTAAAATGAAGGGATGGACGATATTTCTAAACCAGCATGAATCTGCCAAACTTTTAATCATTGGATACTGTCCTTTATTTGTGGCTTATTAATTTGTCAATTTAACAATATCAGTTGTAATTGTTATGGTTTTTGTATTAATTGGAAAGGCAGAAGCATGCTGGGTATAAGAAATGGGAATGGCTACTGCTTACTGCTAGAAAATATGTGTACATATACAGTGAGGTCTGAAAGTCTGAAAAGAAGACTTTTAAAAACAGAAATGCTTAAACTTAAAAAAAAAAAAAAATGAAACCTGAAAAACACAAATATTATAGCATTAATATTAAGTAAAAAATACATTTCTGTACTATTTGGTTCTCATTAAATAGTGATTAATTTAATAATACAATTTGTGTACAGTTTAAAGCACAAGATGCCCTTTTATTCTCAAATCATGAATCAAGCATCAGGATTTACACATACACAAATAAAAGTCAATTTAAATGTATTCAATTATCAATCTATTTTTTTAAAGCGTAAAGTCTTTTAGATGCCACTGTATTATGTTCATTGATCATGATTTAAAGATCTCCATTCAGAACAGTATATTTGTTCGTTCTTAGAAATGTATTCTCTTTGTTTTTGTTGATATTGTTGTTATATAGACATATTTAGAGTATGCATGAATAACACAAAACCCGACGTATTATATATAAATGGCTAAAGCTAAAATATTCCACAAAAGAGCTATTATTATAAAAAAAGAATGTGATTAGACCATTTCTGTGCTTTTCCTGTGCTTTCATCCTCCTAGACTGAATGCCTCGATCCTATTAACTCTAATTTCCTCAGTTAATGACTGAATGTCTCCCACCTTGAATGTCAGGACATGTCAGTGCTCCTCCCAGCATCCTCCACTGCCCATAAAGTAAAATACACAGAAAACAGAAGTCTTGTATAGTTCTGCTCAGTGGAAGGTGCTGTGGAGGACCTTTGGACACGGTGCTGTTTTTACTCTTGTCCTTTCCTTGTCTTCCTCTCTTTTTTTTCCACAGGTCTTCCTATCCCCTTTTCCTCCCCCTGCATCCTGGCCTGTGTCCGTGGCTCTTTTTGCTGAGTCGGGCCGGGTCGTCCTCTCTGTCCCCTTCTCACTCCCTGGTCTCCTCCTGCTCCTCCTGCATCCTAATGTTGTAGCCTGGGTTAATACTCCTCCTCTTCCTCACCTCCCACTTTTGTTCATATCCTACACTGACCTCCCTACCAACCTGCGTTCATTTTATTCCAAGTATTCTAATGCACAGTTCTTATTGTTCCACGAAAGCCTCATCTGGATCTCTTTTGAAAAGGCACATAACCAAGCAATGTGGGAAAAGGCATTATGTCAGTGTGGAGCTCATTTTGACATCCTGATGAGAGTATTTAGAAAAAACACACTCCAGTCAGGAGCCAAAAGTTCAGAAACAGTCTTGCAGAATCAGTATTTGTCAAACAGGATTAGAAAATGAGCTCCATGTTGATTCATAATATAATTCCACTTTGATTTTTTCCTTCTTCCTCCGTTAAGTGTTAGAAAAACAGTCATGATGAGGGCTGCAGGGAACATTAGAACTCTGTCTCATAGCTTGGATAGATCCCACTTTGGAAGACTTATAAAGCTTAAATGTAATAGTTTCCTCTAAAGAACCCTTCAACTTTGCGTGCAGCCTTCAGGATAACTCATGGAACACTCTAAAGGCAGATCTGGTTTTAATTACTAATAAAGCTTAGGGATGTTGATTAAATCGTTTTGGTGCCTTTAAATTAGTCTTTATATTTAATTGACTCGAGAGATCTATATGGAATCAATCACAGACTGTCTATTTTTTGGAGCCAACAATTCATGGCAAAATCAGGAAATAAAAATATAGTGTTCATTTCATTCAGAAGTTGCTTCAAAAGTTTACAGCTAAAAGAAAACTATGTTTGAGCAGACTTTTCAGGCACTTGTTGTTCAGTATGGATAATTATCTGAATGTTTGTGGTCAGTAGTTTTGTTTCGTTTGAAAGAAATTAATAGTTTTATTCAGCGAGGACACAATAAATTAGAATGGTAGTAAAGTAACATTTATAACGTTGCAAAAAATCTCTATTTTTATTAATACTTCACTCTATTTAATTTTACTAGCTATTCATCAGAGCATCCTGAAAAAAAGATCATGAAGAAATCAAGTTAGAATAGAAGAAAGATGCTGAAAATGATCACAGGAACTCATTTTAAAATATATTAAATATGTAAAAATATTGTTGTAAATTGATTTAACTTTGAGACAAAACAGGCTTCTTCAGGAAAAATAATAAAATAAAAACTTATCAAGCAAAAGTTTTGAGCTGTATTGTAAAGGTAATTGAGCCAACAAATAAATACATATTCTAAGGAGATGGCCTTTACATAAATCAATCATTATCTTATTTTTAACATTTATTACATGTTTACTAAATGTGATATTAATATTTCTCCCTTATTTAAAATGCCTCACTTATATAGGTTATAACAATAATGACTTTAATGTATAAATATGTATTGAATATATATTGTGAAAAGCACTTTACATTGCACAAATAAATGTGCATTAAATGAAAGTAAATGAAAGTCTGCACACTAACCACACTGGCTGATCTCCTTCTCCTTAACCCCTTCCACTTACCCTCCTTAAATATTCCCTACTCATCATAGCTCCATTCAGAAACACAGCTACTCTCAAAATGTCTTGTAGAGCATCTATAGTCTCTTACAGTTATTCATAGTGATGGTGCTTTTCTTACTAGTACTGCTATAATAGACTAGGAGCACTAAAGTCTGACTTTTTTGAATGCACTGTTGTTTGCAGGGGGAGAGGGGCAAGAAAGGCAACAGGGGGGCCAAAGGGGATAAGGGAGACCAAGGAGCCCCGGGATTAGATGCCCCGTGTCCGTTGGTATGTCTTTCGTTCAACGTGCAGCACTAAGGCAAAAGGAGACTTCCCGAAAGCCACGTCTCCTTATGTCTTTGTGTAATAAACACTAACAGATGCCCAAAAGAGTTCTGGTCGAAGTCTGTGAATTACAGCGTATATGTAGTATAGAGACTTATGTTACTCATTAATTATAATAGAACTATTCTAGATGGGTATTTAAATTAAAAAGGACTAGGCACCAGAACTCTCAATGGGATTTTTGCTTTTCAGGAGTAAGACTGACAGGAGTGAGATTCTGCTGAACACAGTAGGATGGAGCCACTAGTTCAGGAACTAAATGATGTGAGTTTTTAGCCCTGTGGATGAAGCGAGTCTCTTCCTGTCAGTCTTGTGTCCAGAGTGCTCAGGGCCAATCAGATGCTGGGATAGAGCGGCCAGTGTAAGCTGGACAACAGGATGTTTATATGATTGATTTCATGAACAGGGTTTCCGAGGCTTTAAAGGAGAGAAAGGTGAACCGGGGCTGCCAGGCCTGGATGGGCTAGATGCCCCGTGTCCCGTGGTATGCTGCTGTCTATCCCTTTCCTTATTCTGCATGCTTCCTGCCTTCCTAACTCTAATGCTTTCTAGCTGCATCATGCTTCAGCATAGCCTGTTTAAGGAATGGAGAGAGTTACGAAATAGGATAGAAAATGCTTGCATGCATCAGTATTAATATCTATGTGTGTATTATAAACAAATAGTTCACCTAAATAGGAAAATTTACTTCATCTAAGGTCTGTAGAATACGTTTTTTTCAAGGGAAGAGATTTGGATAAATTTAGCATTACATAATGAATATATGCCGTCCAAACAGCTGATACAGTACATGCATCACAATAATCCACTTGACTCCGGCCCATCAATTAATGTCTTGTGAAGTAAAAACCTTTTTTAGTTTCAGTCCATCCACTGTTGTCCTCTCACAGTAAATCCCCAGACAATATTTGTTCAGATCTGTTTTTTAATGTTTATTCCTCTGTAACATAATTTTAGCTCATTAAGGGAAAAGTACAGTATTACTGCATTAGAGCATGTAGCAAGGGCCGAAATCATGACATTCATTTGCAAGGCAAAATCAGAAACTTAACTCACATAACTGAACACACACGTATAAATACACTCACACTATAGGGAAAGTGCAAAGCAAGGCTTAAGGGTAAACCATTTAGAAAGAGCTAGAATTGAAGTTATGAAAAGAGAGTCAGTTGACCACCTGTAAAACCATCAGTGCATTGCATTGCCTCGTTGGTGAGGGTCCGATGCAGTCTGCAAGCAGATTCTTAAAACACTGAATGTTGCAAAGATATGAACATATAACATACACTCTCAATTAGATCGTCTGAAGACGAGTCCTTAGATACCAAACACAGAATGTATTTATCTATGAGGTGAGGTATGCTTGTGATCTGCCGTAAACATGCATAAAACAGTGTACCATACACAAGGCAATATACAGGCACAATTACTGTACAATATACACGACGACCTGTTCACTCAAAGAAAGTTTTCCTGTGAATTAATTTAGGGAAAAGTCCATTGTCTTTTCAACTTGTCCAAGTTGCTTTGTCTTATCAGCATGGTATCCGAGGCCTAGTTTAACCTTCCTAGGGTGTTAACTGTCAGTCGGGGGATTGCTCCAATTTGAGTTGCCCCTTGGGCTTGGTAAGTGTTATTAAAGATTATTTGTTACATGTAACAAATAGTTTTCGCCTGATTGGTTCAAATGCTACACCTCGTAAACGATGCTTGATCTGTGCATATTTCTCTCCTGATTCAGACAACTTTTTCACTGACAATATTATGAAGAGTTATGGAAGCCTGTGTCCACCACTGAATAAAAAATCAAAAAAAGGTTATTGCAACTTCACAATTTCACAATTCTGACTTATTTTCTCAGATATAAAGTCAGAATTGTGAGATATAAACTTGCAATATTCTGAGAATATTTTTTAAACTCATAAATAGACTTTATAACTTGCAATTGCAAGTTAATATCTCACTTTTGAGAAAATAGGTCAGAATTGCGACTTTATATCACACAAATGTGAGTTATAAAGTCAGAATTTAGTCACAATTCTGACTTTAAAGCTCTTAATTGCTAGTTTGTATCATGCAATTCTGAGAAAAAAAGTCCGGAATAGGAGATAAAACGTTTCAATAACCTTTTGTTTATGTTTTATTCAGTGACGGAAACAGGCTTCCATAGATAGTACTCATATTGTCACGGGATCGAGGCGAGGAGACGTGCGGGTTCATATGCAGGCTGTTTATTTATAACACAGAGCAGAACAGACAGGCTTAAGGTCGTTACCGGCAGACAGAAGTGGTGGAGGCAAAGCACGAGAATGGTCAAAGTCCAGGCGTGGATCAGTACACGGTAAATACAATTCAGATAGACACGGAAACAAAGAACCAAGGGAACCAAGGTGGCAAAACGACAGGTTTACAGTGCTAATGGACCGTGGAAGACAAACAAGTAGACTGGTATTTATACAGGTGAAAGTAGGTGAAGGGGTGGAGCAAACAATCAGACACCTTGACAACCAACGAGTGGGCGGAGACATGAGTTCATAGATGAGAGTCCAAGAGTAAAAACAGACATAAAACACAGAGAGTTCCAGATTCTTAATAATGGATTTGTTTCTTACAAACACACAGATTTTACTTCACAAGACATTAGTAATGGACTAGGGTGGTGTCGATTACTTGTGGATTATTGGGATGTTTTTTCAGCTGTTTAAACACTCATTTCTGACGGCACCCATTCACTGCATAGGGTCCATTGAACATAAATGCAATTTCTGCAAATGTGTTTTGATGAAGAGACAAACTCTACATTTCAGATGACCTGAGGGTGAGTACATTTCCATTTTTGGGTGAACTGTTTGCCATTTTAAAATGTTTCAAACCAATTAATTGTTTATATAATAAAATAATAGAAATCTAACAGTTTATTTTCACCAATAAATTAAATTAAAAAAATTCTGTTGAATATAGATAAAATATATAAACTGCTTGTAAAATAGGATAGTAGCTACTAGTTAACCTTTTTTTAATGTTTGACACGACTGCATGTGTTCCATTTTGCATTTCACTTGTCTTTGTATTCAGTATTCTTACACTAACCCACATCTAAATAACCATCCGCTACATTTCAGCACATCTGTTTCAGTCCAGTAAACTGGAGCACCCTGGGTCACCACAGATATCTGCATGATAGAAAGTGTTACATTGTTGCAAAAAAGCAGGCATCTTGACTGGTCATTGTTTCCATGGATATCATTTTACCTGATTGAATTGTCAAGAATGAATTTTGAATTGATTGAAGAATCCAGGTGTATGGAGTAGAAAAATAGATTATTATAAAGTTATAGTCTCAGTTGGCACTATGTAAATGTTTATTTGTGTGTGCACAGTCATGGATTGATTGATTGATTGACTGCAGGGGAAATGGAAATGTATGTAACTTTTGAAAGAATCAGGATGTGCTTGGATACGATTATGTCTCCCTTCTCAAGAAAGTAACTCATTCGTACCGTTCTTCACCATTCCTCTTCTTTGTTTTAGGGCGATGATGGTTTGCCAGTACCAGGGTGTTGGAATAAAGTGAGTTTTATTGATTATATTAACCTTTTGGTTTTTAAATAATTGTGCTCATATACCCTCCTTACTATGAAAACTCATGCACTGAATTTGTGATGTGGAGGTATAGTGAATATATATTAACAATCATCTATAATATGTTTAGAATATGCAAAATTGGCATTATTCAAAATAGACAGTTGTTTAGAGATTTACTCTCGATTCAACGTCTCGGGAATAACTCTATACCTCCATTTGCTTGTAAGGTATGTGCTTGAAAATAACGCCGTCTCTTTGCCTCTTGTTTTGCAGTGACGTTAATTCCTGAGTGCCGTGTGTGATTGTAAATAGAATATTTATTTTTGTACTTTTTTTTTGCCATTGATCTGTTATATTGATGGAAAATACAGCATACCATAAAATACTGGCAGGACTTTTGTACAGATGTTTATTTTTATTACTGGTAATGTTGTTTAATGGACTTTATACTGTACCTATGCATTATGTCAAAATGTTGTTTTTTTGATGGAGGAAGAAATATACTGTGGCAGCATATGCATGATATTTGTGCATTATGTTAACTGATAAGTGCCTATTAACTTATTGTATCATGGTGTTTTAATGTGTCGTGTCGGACCACGCTGCACTGATTAGTGGGGCTGGAGTTACAAATTGGCCTTGTGTGTAAAAGGAAACCCTTTGCTCTGAGATGAACTTGTTCACACCACACCTAATGAGCTTACACTGTAACTGCATATGTTTACTGAACATTAAAATGACTTATTTCAAAGTCCGTACTAAAACATGCAGTAGAATTATCAAGTCATCAAGTAGTTTCAGTGTGTAAATTATGAACATTTGCACTGCATGGCTCTTTTAGTGGGTTTTCTCCATACTCACCTGCCAAATATGTTATTGCAAAAACTGAATTAGTAAATGGCTTTATGTAAAGAAGGACTTAAGTGCTTCGCCTTAATGGGCTTCATGTAAATATGCCCTTTGAGCAGCTATTTTTTCTTTTTTTCCTCGATTTGTATTCTTATTTGTCGCATAGCGTAGTCGATAAATGTAATTTACATACTTGGGCAATGAATTTAGTCTTAATTTATATCATGCAAGATATTGCTGCTCACTGTCAAGAACATCTATGTGTTTGTTAATAAGCATCGACACTACCATTTAAACGTTTGGGGTCAGGATGTCCCATTTTACCTCATCCGTAAGTAAAAATGAAGAATCTGTACTAGTTAGCCGTGCCATTTACTTCATGTTTGTACCGCCCAAAAATGATCAGGGTCATAAAAAGGCCCTTAGCTGAAATGGTTTTGTTTTCATGTTCATTCGGTGTTGAAGTGGTTTGTGTAGGATTGCTGCTGCTTACATTGACAAGCTATTCTGGTTCCATTTTGCCACTTAATATCAAGTTAAGCATGGTTTGTAATCACGTGCCTATAAGCATTTTATCTGTCTGTAATACCTCGTACTAACACGTGCCTTAATGCTTTTACTCTGACATATCAAGAATGATGTCAAAGAAGCTATGCTGTCAACATGAGGAATATAAGATAATAAATGGCTGTGAAAAGCCAAAACGTTTCCAAACACGTCTTATTTATTCACATGTCTTCTTTTTGATTTGATATCCCAAGAAAATTGCATAGCTATGACATGAAAAATTAACACCCTCTGGATGTTTACATGCTTGTTATTGTGATATGCATCCGACCAAAGCGTGAACACTGCACCCGAGGGTTTCAGGATTGTGTTTATGTTGTGTGAGGCTTTCACTGCATGGCATGGTTGCAGACGTCCACTACAAATGCGTATGTTTCTTGTATTAAAAGGGTCAGAATCCGTTCCAGCTTGCCAAGAAGTAATCCTGCAGTGAGATCCACGAGGTTCTGGTTCGATTACCTTCATAAACGACAGAAAAGCTTGAAGAGATTTTGGGAGATCTTTGAGTTTGGCCTGTTAGAAGGGTTTTTTTTATGACGTGTAACCATGCTGTAGTACTCAAAGTCTCCAGAGGGCGTCGGAGGCGAGAAGCCCGACACTTGACCGGACTACAGAAAAGACGATAACGCAAGAAGTTTTACACCTTTTTCTTTCTCTTTTATATTGTTCACTATGTGAAAGAAACATTTTAGCACATTTCGTTCCTTGTTGATGACGATGTTGAATAATGTTTGTGATCAGAGGATCCAGCGCAGCTCGTTGAACATGCAGAAGTGGTCTGAGTGTTCTTGTGTTTCCAGACAAACCAAAGAAAGACAAAATCTTTGATGATTCCTGATTCAAACTATCACTGCCTTCTGTCGAGAGTTGCAGGTAGAATGTAACCTCACACTTCACTCACACTCGCGTGGAATATTAGCATATGCACAACCGCCCTGCTTTTCATTATGCATGTATTACAGTAGGCTACATTTATAATGTTGCTTGTACATAGCGTAATGTTATAGCCTACCTTAAAAAGAATACAGCGGAGACTTATCACTGTAGCTACTTTGAAACGCTCAACTAAATGTTACTTCAAAAAAATTGGTGTTGAAACCTTTCAGTGCTGTAAACATAGATGTCAATGCTGACTCCATCTGTATATTTTGCCAGCTCGTTAAAACGCGGTATGTTGTGAATGTTTCAGATTATACTGGGGCAGCTAAAGCAACAAATTTAAACCAGCAGTGACGCATTGGGCGTTTAATTTATCATTGGTTCAGCACATGTTTGAACTTAGTTTCTATGCGTACAGCTGAGTCTCTTTTGACATAAACATTTTTGGTTACTGTTATTACCAAAATAACACTCTCAAAAATAAAGGTAACAAAGCTGGGGCGGTACCTTTTCAAAAGGTACATGTTTGTACCTGAGGGGTTCGTTTGGTCACTTAAAGGTACATATTAGTGCCTAAAACTGTACATATTAGAACCTAATGGGCAAAAAAGTGTACCTTTTGAAAAGGTACCACCCCAGTGACAGCTTTTGTATCTTTATTTCTGAGAGTGCAGACTGCTATGGGATGAAACACCCATATCAACCATAAAAAATAATCTTTGTAAAACTGTAACCTGGATTTGAACAAAAAATGATGTGGTGTCACATGTACCAGCAGCTATGTTTTTTAACCTAATGCAAGCATTCCTTATATTATACTTTGACTATTTCAGACAAAGATCGGTTGTATATAAACCCACTGTAAATGTAGAGTTTCATTTAATCTTCCATTATGTCAATTTTAATAGATTAAGGTGTTATCCAAATAAAAAGATTATTATTATTATTATTTTAAATTAAATAAGTTTGCATTCAACTCCTAAAAAAGTATTTTTTTTCTTTGCAGTATAGGTTATTGTTTTCATTGTATTCTGAATTAGACAAAAACAAATGAAAGATCATGTTAAAACTTTCCTTATTGGATTGTAAATGACTGAAAATCTACTTTTGTTTTGAAGGCATTAAATTGATATATGTTTTAAAAAATGATCATTTCGTAGTAATGCACTTAAATATAAAGGTCCTTCAGTGGGTTATTGCGGCTCATTTTCACTGACTATATGATATTCTGGAGAGCTCTTGATTCTTGATTGATTTCTAGTTTCTTTAAATTGCAAGCCATCAGTGCATTTTTTTAAGAATTGGCATTAGGTTGTAAATCAAACAGATTTCTGTAAATCCCTTCTAACTGTTACCTTTATTTTTAAGTGTGTTGACATCTGTACTTTTACAGACATGCATTAATTTATACCAGTAGGTACAGAATAATTAATATTTGCAACAAAATTCAGATTCTAATAACTGCCAAAAAGAAGAGAAATACATTTGTAGTTGTTGTATTGGTTGCAAGTATCACTCATTCTGGACCCACTCTCATAATGCTAAATTTACAATGCTCAGAAAACAGAATGAATCTGCATTACATTAGCATTTGGGTGATTATTTTTTACTTTAGAGCATGTTGTAAAGTGTTTTTCGTTTTATTGTACACGAGGCATAATTTCTCTTTGCACATTGAAGTGTGTGTGACTTTTTCCATGTTTTGAACAAGAATATAATATTTGTACTGTACATCATGCATTTTCCACACATTTCCCTTTTTTGACAAACATTGTGATCTTGTATTGTTCTTTGCGCAGTGTACTCTTCAAATAATGTGTCACTCCAATGGAAATATCCTGACGAGATTCAAATCTGCCACACAGCATTTAAAGGAAAACAGTAGTTCACCCAAAACTGAAATTTCGGATGAGGAGTAATTTAGCATTACATAAATTTTCCCCTACAGTGAATGGGTGCCGTCAGAATGAGAGTCCAAACAGCTGAGAAAAACCTCACAAGTAATCCACATGGCTCCCTCAGTTAACATCCTGCAAAGAGAATATATGCGTGTTTGTAACAAACAAATACATAAATCCTTTTTTACTTTAAACTGCTGCTTGCAGCTAAAATATGACTCCATAATAATCCATAATTATTGCTATTGTGGTGTTTTAATCATCTATATGGGCTTTCATTCTGACGGCACCCATTCACTGTAGAAGATCCCTTGTGATTTAATGTTAATTTCTTCATATCTGTTCTGAAGAAGAAACAAACACTCCATATCACTCTAAATCTTGGTTGGTTAAGGGCTAAGTACAATTTTTGGGCAAACTACTGTTTTAAATAGCCATCTTTTCCATGTGATCCAGCTTTTTTCTTTTGTAAGATGCTTATGTAATGTATATATATATCTGTTTGAATATTATGCAATATTATAAATTGACCCATAGTGAGGAGTACACTTTTAAAACAGCTGTCAAGTTGAGCTAGGAACATCAACCTATATTGCCAGTTGTAGTTTTTGACGCCAGTTTATTCTCGGATCATTCTGATCTCTGCATCAAACACTGCCTAAACGTGAGCACAGCTGGCTTTTAGAAGAAGTTCAGGCTTTGTTCACCTGCTGCTCACAAACACATCTTTCTTTACATTTTTCATCAAGAGTGTTTCCTACCAAGAACAAATATGTTATGTGTGATATCTTCGATACTGTTGTTGTTGTACGTAATTGAAAACGGATAAAAGGGCATTTATTTCTGTGCTTGTATGGAAAGTGCAAATGCAAGATAAATTGCAACCACTTGCATGGTTATTATACACCTACTTGTATACATTTACATATAAAGTGGCAGTCTGACTAACAGTTTATGGTCTGTTTGACTAAAGGTTGACTTTAGGGTTACTTCCTTCTTTAAAATGTTCAAAATCAAGCATTGAATAAATATGTAAAAGTTCATTATTGTTGATTCAATATATGCTTCAGGAGAAACCAACATTATTATTTAATGTTTTGTTAATTTTATTTTTCATAATGGGACAGATTTTTGTTCATGTAGTTTATTTATTTGTAGCTTTTTGTTTGTTTTTCAAAAAGGCATCTGAACTGTATTAGCCAGTAAAATAAAGGAAATGGAATAATGGAACGCACCTTCTGAACTCTTCTGTTTGACAATCACATTGTAGTTTTAAATAAATGGCAAAAAAGAATTAATGCAAATGAATGCATACAGTTGAGAGTCTTGACATCAATGCTACCTAGCTCTAGAATATTGGTTAGTCTGGAATACAGGAAAAAAAGAATCAAGAAACTTACATTAAAGGGGTCATATGATGTTGCTAATAAGAACATTATTTTGTGTATTTGGTTTAATGCAATGAGTTTATACAGTTTAAACAAAAGGTGCAAAAACACGTTATTCTTTCTCCTCTGAGCTCCGCCTCCTGAAACTAGTCCATTTGTACAAAGCTCATAGTTTTAAAAAAACAAGGTGTGCTCTGATTGGCCAGTTATCGAGTGCACTGTGCAGAAATTTTACAACCCATAACGTGATGATGCATATATAAAACACATTAAAAAATGAGAATTTGTTGCATCCAGTGGAGACATAATTACCGATTATCATGATTTAGTACTGTCTTTATACGTGTCGAATTGCATCGAAAACATAACACCATATGTGCATTTGTGATCAGAGAAACAACAACAAGCACTACCCTTCACTGCTCAAAACTCACATTTGAATAGTAAGTAGCAGGTTCTTTTATTAAGAAAATTTAACTTATTTAAAGGTTGTGTGTCAGAAGGGCCAGACCGTCCTTGCAAAGGTACAATATCTCCTCTCTCTGTGTACGGCCAGCATAGACTGCTCTCCAGGTTTTAGGAGTCCGTCCTCCATAAATATGCTGAACAACTGTTCTGGAACAGTGTTCTGAATACAACTCGATCACTGATTTCTAGTTAGCTCCTCTTTTGGAAGCACAAAGAAAGTAGTTTCATTTTCACAATGGCACTTCTACAGCGAGAATAATAGCTCCGCCTTCTTTCATTATGTAAACATTTGGATGGTGTTTGAAAATAAACCCACTCTGATGTAGAAAAGTGGGAGGTGCAGACAAGTTATAACTTTAATAAATAATATCTCATTGCACTAACAGCTTCTAGCAATTCAAGGGGAAAGGAAAACTAGAAACTCTATCATATGACTCCTTTAAAACAAAACAAAAAAATCACGGAAGATCTAGGCTTGCTGTAAATGTGCACTGTGTAATGCTGCTCTGTGGCCGCTAGGTGTCAGTAGAACGGACTGTTGAGCTCAGCATCTCTGTCTCACCTTGAGTCCTCCTCAGACCGATCGATCGCTCGTGTTTGGAGCAGCGTGCTTCTGAATCATCCACAAATAAACACACTGACAGGTGGTAAGTAGCCTGCAAATACACATTGTGCCTGTCTGCTGCGTCTAATGTCGTTCAATATCTAATTTGCTAATAATATTCGCCATTTTATTTCATTTAAAAGGGCTACAGAGTTCACAATCTTAAATGAGAATCTAGTTGTTAATTCAAGTAATGTGAATTAGATTTTCAATGAGACTATTCATTTGCTCAGATCAAAGAGTGATTTATCCGCTATTCATAGTCAATAATGTTGTTGCTGGTCTTTTTTCCTTAATAATACATATTTTAATGTCAGATTTTTTTTTTTACATTAATTATCTAAAATAAAAGTTGATCTATACTTTCTCTAAATAAAAACAGTTCAAATAGATGTTGATATTTTTATTATTATATTAGCCTGTTATTATTGTGTTTATTATAAACATGTATTTATTTAACAAAAACAAAAATCAGTAGTCTGAACAATCTTTTAGGTTGCAAGGTCTTAAAATGTGTTATTGTGTGTTCATAGTGTGTGTGTGTGTGTGTACTATACACATTTTTATGTAATTCTATTTATTTTATGTATTTCTTTAGAAGTGTAAATTGTATTTATTAGCGTTTCTATTTATTTAATAAAAAAATAATAATCATAACATATCTACCTGTTGTTAAAAGCTTCTAAATAGTAATGATAGATTTGATAAACTTATAAACTTATTTTTAATGTAATTCCTGTGAATATAGTAATATGCACTAATATGCATATGTGAATATGTAAATGTGACAGCACTGATATATATATATGTATATTCACATATAGGTCCTATATTTGTCATGTTCAGCTGGAGATGCCAGTCTGCTGATGGCACTCCAGCAAAGTTTTCACCCATTGGACTAATTATCAATTAACTCATGTCTCCGCCTACCTTGTCTGCTGTCTCTGTTGCTTGTTCATGTCTTCGCCCCTCTTGTTTGTTGTCAAGGTGATTCATTGTTTCTCCGCCTTATGTCACATGTATAAATTCCCCCGGCTATACTTTTGTTACTCGCGTGTCAATGTTGGATG
>JAUCMT010000024.1:3356095-3366521 GCA_032357475.1 Enteromius thamalakanensis | reverse complement strand
ATTTGGCAATATTTCCCAGCAGCAGCTCACACTATCTTCGATCACAGGCAACTGATTTTGTCCAGGAATCATAAAATCAAGTAATACACATAAATAAATAATGAATGGATTACCTTCCGCATTCATCATTACTGCTCTTTCAAATTCCACTCTGTGTGTGCGTGCGCGCGACCATGTTGCTTAGTAACGAACGTGCTGGCAAGCTGACACATCGTATGCTTGCGCTTCGTCTATTAATTGTACAAGTTATAACTATCCCTTACTTTTCAGCGTGTGAAATACAAGATGTGGGGTGAGAGCGTGTGAACTGGCTGAATTGCGTGTGTCTCACAGTGACTTGAGAGCCCTGCTTTAAAACGCTAGTTGGTGCTCCAGTATAATCGGTCCGCCAAACTCATCCAGTGAGAAACGTTCCGCGGTGCAAAAAAAAAAGTGTGATTAAAATGCGTAAAAAAATGTAACACATTATTTTTGTGTAATTAATTAATCTAAGTCAACGCGTTAAAGTCCCGGCCCTATTTTAGAACCATCAAAACAAACTTTTGTTGGTAAATGGAAGACCTCCTTTCAAAAAACTTGGCACAAGATTTGTGTTTTTCTTTATCTTTGACTCTTTTGTCATGGTACTGTGTGTGCTTAATGCTTAATAAAATAGCAGCACTTTTATTTAGAGCAACTGGTGCTGTTTTAAACTCCGCAGTCTTATACTGTAGCTTCTGCTCGAAGACTTTAATAACTTCAGACTAGAATCCTGACACACTAAACGTTTGGCTTGCATCTGTCAGTGGACCAGTGCCATTGTGCTCTTCATCTGTATCAGAGCGGACTTCTGCTTTGCATGTTGCTAGGAAACCCCCCGGGGATTTTCAATCCATCCTTATATTCCTGTCTGAGTGTGTGCTCTGGCTCATTTTATTGCCTCTCTGGCATTTGTGGACGAAAGGCTAGCACAGCTTTACATGCGTGTCTAGTTCTCTGTGTGAAAGCAAGTAGTGAGAAATGCTAAAGAAGACGCTCTGAGTGTGTCAGGCTGTCCTTGTGTGTTTCAGGTTGTTCCGCACATTCCGGGATGATAAGTATGTTTACATGCTGCTTGAGGTTTGCCTGGGAGGAGAGCTGTGGAGCGTGTTGAGGGACATGTGAGTGTAGGTTGTTTTGACACATACTACATCTCACTGTCTGTGATAATCATGCTGAACGGTTATGGCTGAATGATTCATAGCGTCTCACCTGTAATAAAGGATGTTGGGATGTTTTGGTGTCATACAGGAGTTGTTTTGATGAGCCCACTGCCCGCTTCTGTACTGGATGTGTGCTGGAAGCTTTTGATTACCTGCACGGAAAAGGCATCGTGTACCGAGACCTGAAGCCGGAGAATCTTCTTCTGGATGGGGAAGGATATGTCAAAATGGTGATTTTACTGTACATGTACCACTAAATACCATGGTAAAAGGTCCAAACGTCTGAGGCCCAATTAAAAGAAATCGGTAGCACTTTTTTTGACAGTACTTGTACTTCTCTGGTACACACATGATGGATATGTTTTATCTACAAGCAAATGAGTGATAAATGTTCACAAGGTACTTAGCTGAAGTTAGTTCCCCCAAAAATTCTGTCATTATTTACTCACCTTCATGTCGTTCCAAACCCATAAGTCCTTTTTTCATCTTTGAGACACAGATGAAGATATTCCTCCATAGACTGCAATACAACTGAAATGATCCCAGATCCAGAAAGACATCGATAAAATCAGCGACTCTGCTTCAGTTTGCTACACTAGGAGAGTCATTTTTTTGCAAGAAAGAAAACAAAAATAGCATAATTTACTCTTCTCCCATGACTTTCGTCTTCTGCCATTTTAGAGAGTACCACTACGCAGTGCATACACACTCTTTAACGTATCCGGCGTAATCAGCCTTGTTTACATCAGAAGGAAAGCATGCACATGACTGGAATCTGATCGCATGGGTTGTGATACTCTCTAAAATTGTGGAAGGTTTTTTGATGTTGGGTCAGCTAGTTTTTTTAAGTACCCATGTTGTATTGAACTCAACAGTATGAGGGTAATGTTGTACTGTACATCAGTATATTCATTATTATAATTGAAATGATCTTAATGTTACTATATTTGAATAATTTAAAACTTACAGGGGCGCCCTGATTAAGAATATATTATTTCAGCTACAGTAGTTAGAAAATGATCATGTGACTCTTTGCACGTTTGTTTAGTGCCTAGATGCCCAGACAAATCATGATCATGAGCCAAAGACAATACCATCGCTCTGTAACAAGTAGGGACCACGACCTGGCTTAATTTTTCCCCTTCAGAAGTATTTGTACCCTTTGGACACCATTTTCGCATTAGTACGCCACTTTCTATACAAAAGGCAGTTTTTCACGTAAGAGCTACCTCCGGATAAACAACGGCAGAAAAACATTTCCGCAAAGTAAGATCCTCCTTTTGAGCAGAAATTAGATTTTCCTCCCGATCATTCAGATATGATACAAAAATTGGTTATTAACTTTTTTGTTATCAGATTGAAAAGTATATAAAAAATAGAAGAATTTTTAAAAGGGGCCTGAGACCTCACTAAATGTATGCATGAATTCTGAGATTTAACCACTTTTAGTCTTACACTAAACATCCTTATTATTCATTCTTCTTTATTTTATTCCTTTTATTTTTTCAGACTGATTTTGGCTTTGCCAAAAAGATCGGTCTAGGTAAGAAGACTTGGACGTTCTGTGGCACACCTGAATATGTGGCTCCTGAGGTCATCATGAATAAGGGTCATGACTTTGGAGCTGACTGCTGGTCCTTGGGCATCCTCATCTTTGAGCTCCTGATTGGCAGGTAAACATCTGTGTTTCAACTCATCTGTTTCATACCTCCACGGGTCTTCATTTGTATTATAGGTCAGATTCCCATCAATGGAAAGACTTCTGTTTCAGCTAATGCTGTGAGTTTGGGACAGACTTAGCATTTACACAAGCAATGTCGAAAAGCACGTTTTGTACCGTTAGGTGCCGCTAGCAGTGCAGAAACGACACACTTCACCTTTAAAGAGCACAGATTTCCCAGACATGAATTGGCATGGCCTTCGCTGTGCTTCTGCCAAAACGCTCTGCACCACGTTTAACATCCAGGGCTCTCTTGACCAGAGCAAATGATCCTTTAGTGTGAGCTTAGCAGTCATGAATTTTAAAGCGAACTATCACAGCACCATAGCAACATAGTGTTGAGGATGGGACTAAGTTATGATGTAATCCCACAGTACGTTTACATCTCTTAAGTCTTATACTGATGCACTATTATCTGTGCTCATTTACTGTATAAATTGCCATTCTTATTGCATTATGCATTCCTGTGACATTATTAACGTTTTTAAGTTGTTTATGGTACGGTTACGGTGTTTGAAATGTAACATCTCGCACACTGCTGTCAGCCCCCCGTTCACAGGCTCTGATCCAATCAGGATCTACACCACGGTTCTTCACGGGATAGAGAAGGTGGACTTTCCCAAGAGGATCAGCAAGCGTCCAGAGGATCTCATTCGCAGACTTTGCAAGTAGGTTTCTGAGACCTGTTTTTTAAACTCAGCACAAATATACAGCAGTTAAACAATAACAATAAAACTAAAGAATACAAAATTAAGCATAAAAATTATCATATTATATTATCAATATTATATTAAAAAAAATAATTTCATTTGATTTTTTTAAGTCATGAATGCGTCTCTTTAATTGCATTTAACAAGCATTAATATATTAATATAACAACAGTTAATATATATATATATATATATATATCTGCAAATGCAAGGATTTCATTTTACTTTTAAGATTTAAAGTATAATACAAGTGCACTTTCAATATAATTAAGCCCACTTTATAAAACACATCCCAATTTGTCCTTTCTTTCTTTTGTTTGTCACATTGTACAATAGGATTGTCAGTTTAAAGGACACATGATGCTGCTTTAGAATTTTGTTAAAGGTTATGTATTCTAAACAGTGTCCTTGTCCTTTTGCACCTGTCAGTTTGTACCTGAATGTCTATGCATTTATTGATCAGTCTTATTCACTTGCTTGGCCTGTATAAGATCTTCCTCACTGTCTCCAGGCTCAATCCTGCAGAACGGCTTGGGAATAAAAAGAATGGCATCATTGACATCAAGAAACACAAGTAGGTCAACAAATATTTTATATTTAACTAATAATTATAGTCCTAATAATTTTAGACTTATTACAGACATCTCTCTCTCTTAATTGCAGATTAATGGCAATCAAATAACTGTGTAGTATAGTTTAGTTCATTTAAAATGTTAAATAGTAATTCACAATCTAATGATATAATATTAATATGAATAATATAGATATATAAATCACTATTAATTGCAACCGAAATAACGTTTTTTGTTTAAATAATATATGTGTGTACTATGTATATTTATTATGCATATATAAATACACGCACAGGCATGTATATATTTAACAAAATACATCATGTTTATATATTAAATGTATTTATATATGATATACACTCCCCTTGTCTGATATTTATCTTTAGATGTCAAACACAAATGTTTTCAGTCTACAGCAAAAATAAAGAAATTGGCGTCACTGCCCCAATACCTCTGGGGGGGGGTGTATTTAGATGAATATATAAATCTAAATGCAAGTAAATATTTACAAAATATATGATATATTTGTGTCTATAATAAATATACACAGTACACAGTACACACATATATTATGTAAACAAACACATTTATTTTGGATGCAGTTAATCACTATGAAGTCACACGTAAATATATATATTGATGACATGAGGTTTAATATCATAATTTCTGAGCAGATTCTAAGAATCCTGCAATCCTGGCCATAAATCCAGTAAATCATACACTGTCATATTCTCATGTAAGTGTTTGATTTATGTGCATTAATGAACATTAGACCCACCTGGGAGTAAACTGAAGCGCTGATCCGTGTGTCTGCTCACAGGTAGTGTATTGTTGAGTCTGTTTCACTCCAGGCCTGTCTGTCCCTTCCTTTGTATGTAACAGTACAATGGGTAGCTGAGCCAGCCTGCCAAATTAGCCTCCCCTGCATTCACAGGGGGAGTAATTAGAGGCCAAAATGAGAGGCACAGCTGTTGCCATCTTCCACAGAGCAGTGAAGCCACAGACAGTAAGATGAAGCGCTGGGCCTGTCCTTTAGCAGTCGCGGGAGTGATAGAGCCTAAAATGCATGTGCACTGATGATGCTCACTGTTCAAACTACAATCAGCTGGGAGTTATCATACTTATTATTTTACTAGCGTTCTGTGTGTTTGCACTGAGACGCTGTTGTTTTATATTCATTATGCTTGAGCATTCTTATTCAGCTAACATACACACAAAGCGCAGAAGAGCTCAACATCTTTTGTATTATGTCACTAAATTATGTTCAGAGCATTATGCAAATGAAGGCGCATGCTCTTGATACAGGCATGAATATGCATGTTCAGGTAACAACGTGTCATCAGGTGAGTGAGATCTGAGATGTACACTACCAGAAGTTTTTTATACATTTTTTTTTATGCTAATACTTTTAGTCATCATGGTTGCATGAAATTGACCGAAAGTAGCAGTATACATAATATTTCAAAATATTTAAATGCAGAGATGACTAAAATGAAAACAATATGGATCATGATTTCCTCAAAAACAAGTACAGCTGTTTTTAATATTGGTAACAATAAGAAATGTGTTTGAGCAGAGAATCAGCATATAACGATTTCTGAAAGATCCTTTCAGACTGAAATAATGATGGTTAAAAAGCTCTGACTCTGATTGATTTTTAATCTAATATAATTCTGTCCATGAACAGCGTAAACTACTCAAGTCCTTCCTCACTTCCTCCCCAGTCCAAAAAATCCATTAAACTCCAACAACTTCTCAGTTTGTGCTTTTGCAAAGAGGATGTTATTAAAGCTAAAGGCTAGTTGAAAGCCCTCAGGTTGTGAATAAGTACTCGTCTTACTTTGCGTGTGAAAAGAGCGCGTATGTCTTACATATGTGAGCAGTAGCAAAAAGTGAACTCTCCCGTTCAGTTCTAAAGGTCACAGAGATGGTGGAAATACATTTTTTTGGTGCAATGAAACACTTTCTAACAATAAAAGTGGCCAATGTGCAATATGTCCCCTTGAAACATGTTCTCACTGGAAGGAAAGTGATGGATGAGGCTGAAGACGTGAGTGGATGCTGAGTCACTGTGCGGTGGAGCTTTACTTTCTTCCTTTGTTTTCTCGCAGGTGGTTTCAAGGCTTTAACTGGGAAGGACTGAGACGGCGGAAGCTGACATCTCCTCTGAAGAGAGAGGTGAAGCATAGGTTCAGTAGATTTTTACATATGTCACATTGTTCTCATACATTTGTGGTATTCTCCTCTGTTTATTCTTGCAGCTCAAAGGACCCCTGGATCACAGTCATTTCGACATGTTTCCCCCTGAGCTTGAAGAACCCATAGATGAATTCTCTGGCTGGGACAAAGATTTCTGAAAATGAGCTGTTTTTCCATGAAGAAGCTGATTTAAAAGATCTAATAGAAAATGAAGTCTCAGTATTACCTCAGTGTGCTTTTCGAAGCATTGTGCAACTGACTGACTTGTTTGGATGGACAGGAATCAGGCTTAAAAGCCACGGTTTTAAGTTAAAGAAGACAAAGTGAATGGTTATTTCAGTGATATTTCATTGTAAGTGGATCAATAAATCACTGATGCCTTAAATCTGTCTATTAAATCTTAAACAATCTTTAATGTGAATGAATTACATTCATTTTGTACTCATTCAGGTTTTCCAGCTCACACTTTTTTAATCTCATTATTCCCGTCTTTGGACATGCTGTAACATAAAACAATACTGACATCCTTATCATTATATAATCATATTTATCATAGTATAGTACAATCAAAGTTGCCTTTTAGTCTTTTTAATTTTGGTAATTTGGTTAAGAGTTGGATATTGGCTTAAAAAATAGGATTTCAAGGGAGAAAGTGAAATTGCCACAATCATAGAAGCCATTTATTTAGCTAAAATGTTCTTTATCTCTGTTTATGCTGGTGCCAGTGTCAATATAGAGAGAAAAAAATCTGACAATTAACATATCTGATGTGGAAATCATGTTTATAATGCTAATTTAATAACAACATTTAATGAACATATGCATATAATACATTGTTCTGTTGTAGCCTACTTTTGTAGTCAATTTATTCTCTTTGTACCAGATTCTAGACATTTCTGAGATAAACTAATGAAGCAACAAGGTCCTCTACTGGGGAAAATCTGCAATCACAGGCACAAGCTACACGTTTCTAAGTAGCTTGCAAAATAATTTGTGATCGCGCAGCTGAATGACTTTGAGGATTTAGTAAGAGTTTGTTTATGAGCATGCTTGTCCTCCACAAACACGTGTTCTGTGTATATTTATAGGGAGATTAATATACTGACTTTTATACAGATGGTAAAGTTATTCTCAAACATGGCTTTAGTAGAAACAGGAAAACGTCTCAATTTACAATATTTGTTTATTCCATTAAATGGATTAATCTCACGAAAAATGTGACCAATATAATCCAAACACCATCTAAAAATTAAAGTACTTGAGTATCAAGTAATGTTTGCATCAACTGTTGTTTAATATAGAGTATCACAACGCAACTCTTTTTGACATAATCAGCCTTGTTTACAAAGCACGCGCGTGGACGTAATCGGCGGGTGTTACGCATAGTGGAAAGCGTACGCATGCGCAGTGATTGTCTCTCAAATGGCGGAAGACACGCGAGAAGAATAGTTGAGTAAATAATGTTTTTTTTTGTTTTCTTTGCGCTAAAAAAGTATTCTCGCAGCGTCGCAAAACTAAAGTTGATCCACTGATGTCACATGGACTGTTTTACAGATGTTTTACAACAGTTCTATATCTAGGATCATTTCAGTTGTGTTGCTGTTTATGGAGGGTCAGATAACTGATTTCATCAAAAATATCTTCATTTGTTTTCTGAAGATGAACGAAGGTCTTGAGTACTTAATGACAGAATTTTCAGTTTTGAGTGAATTAGGAAATTACCATGTGGTTAAATAATATTATTATGTTTGTGGCATATAAAAAAAAGTTACAATTCATAAACATGACACGCATTAATACTGTAGGTATCAGGAGCACCACAGGGTGGCGACACAGAGCAAGAGGACATAAACATTTGTCCTGACTGACTTATATAGAGTAAGTGTCTTTAGAGATATTATATTTGACATGTTTGTATGGTTTTCTTTCTAAACTGAAACAAATCATTTAGGTCAGTTTGCCAATTGTGTAATATGTAAATAGAGTTTATGCATATAATCGACCCATTACATAATGAGGATTTTACTCTGTATGCCAGAGACTGACTGCAAGAGGTTTTTACCTTAACTGCTCCTTCTATGAAATGCCAAGGCAGCCTGCTGCTGGTTCTCAGCCAGTGTGTGTGTGTTTCAGTGATGGCCTGAAGAGGGAGATGCTTGTGACATTTGTGGAGGACTCATCCAACTGGCCAGCCATCCTTGAGGAAATGCCAAGAGGCAGGGGTGAGCTGTTGTCATAGCGATGCATCAAGTATGTCCTCTTTCTACCATTGTGCCAATCAGTAGTGTATTAATCACAGTATGACTCAATCCTGCTCAATGAGCAAATCACAATCTCCTGCACAGGAGGAAATGATATGAAAAATACTCTGCCGTGTGCCCTGGATGGGCAAACATCCATCTCCTTCAGCACACTAAAAGGAAATTATAAATTTGACTGCAATTTTATTACCTGAACATTTCTAAATCTAAATACAATATCAGTCTGGAAATTATGTTGCTGTAAAGTACAGTAGGGTGTTTGGCCATCCTCTTTTCCCTAATTGGTTTTAAATATAATTTCATTTGTGCTAAAAAAATCATTCATTTTGAAAAAGGAGGAAAAGCGGCTGTCACACAGCATGTGAGGACTATAATAAGTTCTCTTTCATGTCTTATTGTGCTTAAAGGTTACCTGTTATGCCTCTTTTTACAAGATATAAAATAAGTCTCTGATGTCCCCAGAGTGTGTATTTTAGCTCGAAATACCCAAAGTATAATTTGTTGATAGCTTAGCTTGTTAAAATTACCAATAAGCCAAAATGCGCACTTAAAATCTCAGAAACTCTCAATAGAAATGTTTAGCCTTATATATGCAAACTGGAATTGGCTTAAAAGTCAGTCATGTCATCTGGTTGTACTGTACATAATATATGTGCGTTTATGAATTACACAGACGGGAAAACAGTGCAATAAAAATGACGACAGCGTGCCTCATGGTGACACAATCACATGCTGTCACAAACGTTAGAATCGAATTCATGTGGTCGAATATTACCACATTCCTATTTACAGTAATTTTGGTAGTACGTGAAGGCAGCATCAGTGAAAATAGCCATATATTAGCCGTAGAAAGTTGCAAGCTCTTTCATAAAGGCTGTTTGGAAAACAAACATGTGATATTTAATTTGTCTGGAGATGAAGCATTGGTATTCATCCCTAATCATACAGGGGACTTTACTGAATTTTTTCTGGGATGTTTCCTTTCGAATATACAATTTAACCCCAGGGTCTTAAGCAGCTCAGATGAAGGCAGTCTATGGAGACTTATGTTCATTGATGCATCCTAAAACACTTGTAAGCACTAATGGTGGACTGCTGCTTCTCACTCAGGCCTGTGTCTGCTAATAGGGCAGAGAGCGTCACAAATTGGTGGGACCCTTAAGATGATGTGAAAGTACTGAGAAATCCGGAATTGCTTGTTCAGAAAGCCTGTTTATTGGGATTATTAAAAAAAATTGGTGGGTGGATATTACTATTACTGTATAGGCCTCACAAGTGTTCAGAGTGATTTTTAGATAATAGGTCCCCTTTAATCTGTCAAAACACATGAGATATAAAAACAGTCAGTTATGTCAGATTTTAATGTAACCTTTAAGATAACTGTGTAGTGAATCATTGTGAAACATCATTATAGACATAATCAAAGAGAAGTAGCTCCAGCTACAGTGTTCTTCTGTAAGACGTACATAGTTCTGTAGAGCGCCAAAAGTTACGGACTGCAGCTTTAATATAATATTAAAGAAATAGTTCACCCAAAAATTTTAATTATCTAAATTAGTGATGTCAAATGATTAATCGCAATTAATCGAATCCAAAATAAAAGTTTTTCTTTACATAATATATGTGTTTATGCTAAGTTTATTTATTATGTTTATATTAAAACATACACGAACAGTAAATATTTTGATAGTATTACATATAAATGGATTTATACATTTTATTTTCTTATATTTGATATTATATCTAAATATATTTAATATATAAACATAACATGTTTTCATTA
>JAUCMT010000024.1:3330501-3342687 GCA_032357475.1 Enteromius thamalakanensis | reverse complement strand
TAAGACAAGGGTTTGCATTGGAGAAGCGTTTGAACGATGGAGACGGATAAAAGCGGAGAAGAACTTGAAAACAGATGATATGAGGTGGGTCATGTAATAAACTGTTTGGGAAATTAAAACGGTGAATAGTCACTGCTAACATTAGGTGAGTATAGGCTGTTTCTCTGACAATCTGAGACAGTAGCCTAACGGTACCATGGTAAAATAATTTGTTCTTCGTGTATATTTTGGGAACCTCTAGTCAACGGGGAGAGGGAGGAGGAGACATCGCTCAGCAGTATTTTGAAAGTGATTGCAGTACCAGTTTTGGCCATTTCTTACATACGGCTCCTTTAAAAAAAAATTTAAAATAGCATTAACTAGTTCACTTTAGATATTCTACTAACAGTCATTATCTTTGCAACTACATGTGAACTAGCAGTCATTAGAGTATTAGTAAACTGTCTGCTTAATATCTTCTAACATACAACATACTGACTATCAGAAACATTGCTAGTATATGTCAACTAATTCTACTAACCCTAAACCTACCCTAACAGTCTACTCTGAGTGTTAGTAGACATGTAGTTGCAAATGAATGAGAATTTAGTTAACATGTAGGTACAAAGTTACTTAGTAGAAAGTGGAAAAAGTGTAACCCAAAGGGCTCTCAAAAATAATTGTAGTCATTTAAATCTTAACCCCTTTTAAATCCTTAAAGGGTTAGTTCACCACAAAATTTAAATTCTGTTACTAGTTATTCACGTATCAAAAAGTATATAGTTTAACATAAACACATAAAACCAAAAAGCCCATGTTTGATTGTTTAATAACAAAGTGTACGAATATTCCAGTTGATAGAAAATGATGCGATTCAGATGCACCCACACACTGCAGCTCTCAGGGTCACAATACAAGCCGCTCCTCAGTTCAGACGTGGGAGGGACAGCGAGAATGAAAAGTAACACAGCATTACATAAAGTGTCCCATTGTTCTGAGGGAAAAATAATGCAGTGATTTGTCACATTTTCTAATGTTTATTACAGTCTAATTATTTTTCTGACGACAGATACGGTTTGTTTTTTTGGCACTGCTGACATCTGATGCCTTTCTGGTTCTTTGTTGTTTTGGTAAAGAACAGGTGAGGACATCAGCGGGCACACAGACACTGTGGAGTGGTTAGGGATCACCCTGGGCTAGAAGAAGAAGCTAAGAATGGGTAATTACCTCAAACAGGCCTGGACAATGCTGAGGTCTCCAAATGCAGTCTCATTGTAAACCAAATGAAGAGCATGAAAGCCTCAGGTTCCCTGGATTTGTAATGCCTGTTGAATATGATTACATAGTTGCCACTCGATTACATGAAACCTTTGTTATGCTATCAGCTATCAAACTAAATTAGACTTTTAATGGTAAACATGTTGTTTTTAGTCCCCGACCCCACGCAGAGTTCCCCAAACAACTGCAACAACAAAACCAAAATGACCTTTTGAGCAAGAATAGTTCAGGGTTTCTCAATTAATAAGGTGTTAAAACAGCTTTTTAAAATACAATTACACGATTTCACCCATATAGAGTATGCTTGAAACAGCAAAAAATAAATAATATTTTTGGCTTAATACTAATTCATTTATATGTTACTTTTTGGTTACTTTTTATTTCAGTGAAACCTTTTAAAATTTTAAAAAGTTGCTTTGAAGTTTAATATTTATATTTTTCAGTTTAAAAATAAAATTTTTTGAAATACCTTTTTTTGTGATTATCTTAAATAATACTAAATTGCTTTGAAGTGTTATATTTTCATATTTCAGTGAAACATTTCAAATTAGGATTATATTAAATAATACTATATTGCTTTAAAATGTTATAATTTTATTAATTAGAATTTACATTTCAAAATGTTCAGTATGTAAAATGTAAAATATATTAAATATATTAAATTATATCACATTAACTACTATTAATAATAATAAAAAAATAAAATAATAACAGTTCTGCACACAGTTCTATGATGGGAACACGTCTCTGAATAGTCAGAAGTGAGAAGTTCCCTGCAGACTGTGCACAAACACATCTGCTTGTTTTTTGGCACCACACACAGATAGGATGAACAATAATGAGGAAAGGTTGGCCAAACGTATATTTACTTGGGAACCTCGGATGTGATTTCTACAATGTCTTGTTGGTCTTGGATTGTGCCGACATCTATCTCTCTAGATTTGAAGCTCTGCGTTTCGTATCGTTATATAACTCTTGTCTTTGAAAAGCATCGTAGTGGAACATTTCATGCTGCTTTGGAGCTTCATGGGTGTTTCGCATAGTTTCGCAAAGGCTCATAAGGAGGTAAAAGAGCAGCCCCGTCATGAGAAACACTGTAAATGAGAACTGGAGAGAAAAAGAGTGGAATGTTTTAACAGCGATCTTGTTGTAACGTCATCTGTTTAGAGATTAAATATGCAGAGGAATAAGATTTCCTAAACTAAAGTGTGAACAGGTGGACCCTTTCAAACCCAGAAATACTGTAAGGGAACAGCAATTAGGTTGTGCTATAAGTTATCATTCCTTAATTAACAATATTACATTTTTGCACGTGGTCAGCTTTCTGAATGTCTTTCGTGTTTTGGTATAATATGAATTTTAAGGGAAGGTGAGCAATATAGATTTACGTAAATAACATATGTTCTTTGTATCTGGTAACTTTCATAGCTTTGTTTGCTGTAGAGGTGGCCAGATCATTCTTTTGAAAGTATGAGAGGTTAATCATTTCCAGATCCATGACGTATTGAATATTTTCTTCTGATGTCACAACGATTCACTGATTGATCAACCAGATTACTTTAGTTGTATTCACAAGGCGATACGTGACACTGGTGTGTTCCCATTGTTTCAGAAGAGAAATATGTTTATTACTGGAATAATGACAGAGGAAAGGGTCAGTGGATTGTAGGGGGGGGCGAGCTACAAATTACAGGGGAGGGTCAGTGTCACATTTAATTCTTGTTTCAACATGCCCAGCCAAGCTGTATGAAACTTTAAGGGATATTTCACCCAAAAATGTGAATTCTGTCATAGTTTTCTCACCTTTAGGTTATTCCAAACCTGTATAGCTTTTGAACACAAAAGAGAAACAAAAAAAAAATTGGGTAAACGCTTTAGATAATAGGGAACATTTGACTTTGGGGATTGGCTGAAGCGTGTTACATTTAGATCGTTCGAAACATAGCGGCTGGAGATAGAGAGAAATAGTGGTGTTTTAGAAGATTTGTACACATAGGTGAGAAAACTAGATTAATACTAGTTCTACTAGTGTTGAATACTAGTGTTATCAGCCTTAACAAACTGTGGTCACTTGAGCCGCCACATTCTGAGCACGTCTATTTGTGGTATTACAGTATGGATACACAAAGCAGACAAAAAGCTGAGGAAGACATATCTTTCAGCCAGGGGCGTAGCAGCCAAATAAAAAGTGAGGGGGGACGGTATGGTGGTGTGATCTAAAGGTGTTTATACAGTATAATAAACTAAATAGAAGAACAATGGGCAGTTTACAGCACCAAAGTATTGATCACGCACTGAATTCAGTGCAACGTGACGAGGTACACAGAACAGGTTCTGTTGTCTTTCGGCATTAAATCATAACATGGTAACGTGTGATTCGTGTCATCGCAACATTCTGTAACACATACTCACATTGTGTGTTTGAAAAAAGAATGTAATAGTCCTCTGTTTATGCATTTTACCCCAGACAGCCAAGTGGGTGAACGAACGAAAATTCACAAGAGCAACAAGATTGTAAGCTCATGGCAAGAGATTCGCGCTGTGATTGGCTAGACGTTCGTTCACTCAAATCAAATGAAAAATTCAGAAAATACGGGCGGAAATATTGGCGCTAGGTCAAAAAAAGTGCGGGGGACAAAATCACCTGTTTCTAAAAGTGAGGGGGACGTGTCCCCTGTCCCCCCCGGTTGCAACGCCCCTGCTTTCAGCAGTTATGAACTGCTCTGTGCAGTCTTGCAAACACTAGGGGTACAGGATGTGCACCAAAGCAAAAACAAACTTTGGCCAGCCAATCGGCAAGAAGAGGTGGGGTTTAATGCGTGCGAATAAACTTCGGCCAACCAATCGGGAAGAAGAGGCAGGGTTTAACACGCATTATTATAAAATATTTGTTCATTTTGCTTTTGCACCAAATTTTGCACATGTGGGGTAATGGAAAATGTAAAGTTAAATAAGAAATACATTGCCATTTTGAATAGTGCATTTAATATGCTTTAAATTGAATGAACTACTTTTTACAGGATTTTTGGTCAAACTTTATTTTAAAGTTCAATTCTCAATACTAACAAACCATTAACTATTACTTTTACCTTAATGATCTCCTAATTTGCTGCTTATTAATAGTTATTAAAGTAGTGGTTCGGTTTAGGATTCTAGCTGTAGAATATGATCATGCATTAGGTCAATATTTGCTTTATTAGTACTAATAAAAAGCCAATATATTAATAATAAGCCATGCTCATAATAGTGAGAATTAATCATGTTACTGATTTTCTCAAACAATACCATTTTCTGTTATATTTTTATTAAATTGGGATTTTGTCCTCATAAATTGTAATCATCTCATATCTCTCTCTCCAAATCAAACACATCTCACATCGCGTCTTGGGACCAACAGAGCAGTTTATTACTGTAGAAGACCTCATTCTCCTGAGATTCTAACATCTCGGGGAGCAAAACAAGCAGAGATGTTTATAAATGACTTGAGAGCTGTATATCTTGGCATATTTATTAAATATTACGGTCCAAGCAGATTTGAAGTAAGCAGAACCATATGGGCCTCCAGTCGTATAAAGATATTTTGAAGTAATGCTTTTTTTGCTGATAGTAAGGGCATATCTGGTACTGATGTCCACATTTCTATTCAGTTTGACACGCTGCCATTTTTCTAGTCTTGTATCAGATGGTTTTGATGGTTCAGGTGTTCCCTGCGGTACTGATGAAAACCAGAGATACGTTCCACAACAACAGAGCCCCAGGGCACCTCGTGTTTGATATTCTGTCACATGATTTAAAATCACAATTTCCTTGATGAGATCAGACAGAGCGGTGTATTTTCAGCCTAAAGCCGGACGGACCCCCCGTCACACCCCAAACACCATTTTCACAAACCTCCCCAAACATTTCCCCTAATCTCATTTCCGCAAATTGAGGGCCGTGCAACAAAGACATCAAATGAAAAGCGGGCATCGGTTGAAAGTGGACTTTTCCTACATCGAGTGACATGTCCTTCAGAGGATGCATTTTTCTTCTTTGGAGATTTGTTTACCAGATTTTGGGTTTTTCCTTTTTATTATTTTGTGGTTAGGCACGTTTATATTTATATTATCAACTGCTTAGATCAGTCCAATTTGTGTGTAAGTGCTTGACATTAAAGAGAACTGGATGCTGCCTAAACCAAAAATAACCAAATTAGTCATAATTTACTTCCAGAAAAAATGGAAAAATGGTTGTTTTGTTGTTTTCCTAAGAAAAACACGTGAGCTATCAGTGTTTCTGCCATCCTAAATCAGAAATGATTACATTTGGCTTTTCCTCAGTACAGAGGTGTTGACTTGACTTCAGGCCGGTGTTTACAGGAGCATTGCAGGAACTGGGTCAGACTAGGATGAGGGTGGGGGCTTCACACGCTCTGTCAGATATCTGCGACCTTAGTTATTAAATTATTCTTTGTGTTATCTTAAGTAACACTGAGCACTTCTAATAAATGTGACTGCATGCCTTTCTGCTGGTGTTTGACTGGGTAAAAGCATATTAGGTTTTCCGAACCTTTGACATGTCGTGAAATCCTACATTCCAGAGAGCATCACTGGAAAAACTGAAAAACAGACTGTCCCCAAACTGAGAGCTCTCAGATAAAAACATGAGCATGATTTACAAAACTTAAAATATTAATAATGTTTTTTAGCGTTGTTTAGCTGTTGTTTTTTGTTCAACAGCTGTCATTCTTGCTTTCTTTGGTGGAAAACAAAAGAAAATGTCCACACAATAAAATTAGACAATGCCATTCAGTTTATTTTGAAAACATAACTGTTTCGTTAAAAATAAACAAATAGATATTAAATTGCCACTATTACGGGTAATGAAAGGTTCATATTTTAGTTTTCCGAGTCTTCAACAATAAGTAGATACAGTATGCATGCAAGGTCAAAAAACGGTTTCATTGTCTTATATTATGCATTTTTTCTCATTTACTCCCAAGCAGTTTGTTTTACTGAAGCCCTTCTTTGTGTGAGGCTAATCTGCGATGATTGGTTGATTTTTATTATGCCTGTATTGGCTGTAAAAAGAGGTTTTTGTAAGAGCATGCTGCTTTATGTACAGCATTACCTGGGAAAAAAAATTTACCACTCCAAAAACATTTAAACTTACATTTATTGGAGTTTACAAGTATTCTCAGTTCAATACAGAAGAGCACACTGTTTGGTCAACTTATACAGCAGAACTGGACTAAAAACTATCTGATGGAAAAATGCTGTTAATATCTGTTTGTCAGGACTTATTAAGTTTTTATCAGGTAACAAGCTGAGCCTTGTTGGCAACAGCACAGAATATGAGGTAGGAGCAGCTGTTTTTCCAATCTCCCATTCACAAAACAAAGACAGGAGAAACAAAAATATCTATTCTGTCTGAAAATCTCCCTCCTATCTTTGCCCATTTAAAATGATGTCATTGGCTACACCTGTGTGATGTTTATTCTCAGGTTTTCCTCAAGCATCAGCACGTGTCTTATACAGTGTCATTTGATCTCTCAAACAGTGAATAAGCCTATATTTATCTTGAAACAAGAGGACAATAAAGCCGGTCTTTAAGCAGGATGACTTATGATGAATACAGGAAACCTTGAAGTGTTTGGGACAAAAATCAGACAAGTTCCCTCATGTGAGCTCCTTCATTGTTGCACCAAGTTGAAGAACAAGAGGACAATAGAGGTGTTACGCTCTAGTAGAAAGATGTGTGAGCTTACAGTGGGCCAACACCTCCATGTCCTCAAACAGCAATAAAGATTTAGAGACATTAATCACTTGCTAAGCAATGAATCCTCTGCAGTGAATGGGTGCCATCAGATTAAGTGTCCAAAACAGCTGATTAAAAAAAACATCACAATAAACTACAAGTAATCCATTTTTACTTTAAGCCGCCATTTTTGGCTATAAAACTGTTTTGGCAGATTTGCATGTAAATGCATCTGATCTGTGCATATTTTCTTCTTTACTGGATAGAGAACTCGTATTTTAGCTGGAAGTTAAAAATGATTAATAATGGATTTGTTTCTTAGAACACTGATTTTCACTTCACAAAACATTAACTGATGGATTGTACTGGTGATGTTTTTATCCGTTTGGACTCTCGTTCTGACGGCACCCATTCACTGTAAAGGATCCTTTGGTGAGCAAGTGATGTAATGCTAAATTTCACCAAATCTATTTGATGAATAAACAAACTTTCTGAATTTTCTAAAAATTCCCATTTTGAATGTGCACTTTTGAGTGTTACATTACCAGTCATAATTACAGATGTCAGTTTAAAATGATATGGCGCACTTAAAAGTCTAAACTAACAGACAGAGAACCGCAATGGAGGAAATGGGTTAATAGGTCATTTCCATATGTTTACAGACAGCCAGCTGTCTATGATAACCTCTCTGATAACCCGGATGTATCCCCACTACTCCAGCTTAACACACCCTGCACATGTATGACCACCATTTTTCAACCGATACATGTTATTATGAAGGAATTTATAGTCGAAAGTCTCCTCTTACACGCCATTGTTTGGTTATAGCCCCTCCTGAATATTTAAGTCAATCATTTGCTAAGGTGAACATAGACATATTCCAGCACTGTCAGGTTCTTTGCGTAACAAAATATATAAATCATGTCATATTTGGTCAGTGAATATTGAATTTTCAGGTATTAAAATATAAAGTTATTGAATAAAGTTTTATTTATAGAACATCTTGTCTTTGTTTGGTTAGGTCAATATAATTACACACTTTTTGTAGAAATAAGCAACAAAAAAATATACATTTTATATTTTACAATGAGCTGAATGAAAGAAAACCTTCCCATACACATTCTTTTCCATTACTGGATGTGGGGCTATTGGATTTCAAGCATAATTTGGGCAGATCTGGCCTCAGGCTCCTGTGGCATCTGCAGCGGTTCAATCTTCAAGATGGAAGAAGGGAAGGAAGGCCGAAGGATCGTTGAGCAGACGCGTGACGCAGAGCACACACTCTCCCAAAGGAAAGATAAGAATGCTCTGGGACAGTGCGCAGGAGGGAGTCCTGTCCTTTGACGAAAAGCTGTTTTGTAAATGGATCTGCTCTTATCAAGCGTGAAGAATTTCAGAGCCACCTTTGTTTCACTGCTGCTGGCTTATGCTCAGAATCCACTGAGTGTGTCCTCGAAATCAAATTAAAGGCCATAATGCATGAGCTGACATGTTTTTCAGCAAAGCTCAATTATAGTCATTGATCATGCATTACAAAGACAGGAGATGTTTATAAATGATCACTTAACTCGAATAATAAAAATAAAAAATAAACTTCATTTAAATCTATTTAAAAATTTAAATAGTCTTCAAATTACGTCTGAATAAAACTTTTGTGAGAAGGAGAGTAGTATATTAAAAGGCAATAAAATAATTAAGCCTGCAGGTAATACAGATGAGAACAGTGCAGAACAATTCAGGAATTATAGGAAATATGTCTTTCTTGTACATACAGCTAATGCAGTACACATAATATGTGTTCAGTGGCCAAGAGCACAGCCAGGTTCATCTCATTTGAACTTGACTAGTAATATGAACCAAAAAAACACAGAAAGCAACTCTCTACTGACACCTTGTGGTGTCAGACATATGATATGCAACATTTATAAATCTATATTTTACAAATATACTTATTCATACCCACCGAACTGTAAATATGTCAATTCTGAATAGTTTTTTTTGTAATTGTATTTTTGTGTATTATTTTTGTCATTTTTTGTGCACACTGGAAGCTTCATTCCTAAATAAATTCACTCTTTCACTCTTTGCTCTGAGAATCTGAAACTACTCTGTTTCTAAAATATTCAAGTAAAATGCTAGTTATCCAGTTACCCCATTGAAAATGCTTATCATCTTAAGAGCCTTGCACAAATTCTGTGTGTGTGTGTGGCGGAGAGATCAAACAATCCTCTAATCCTCAGCACACACTGCACATTGTTGCACTGAATGAACTGTACTTTCGCGGGAAATGACAACTAGGCAGTTTGCATACGCACAGTAGTATAAGGGGTGGATGTTCAAACGTATCAAAGCTTTCGTCTTATTAACAAAGGCAGTATCGAGAAGAAGCCTTCAATGTTTTTAAAAAAATCGTTATTTCTATGTCAAAATGTGTATATATAATTGACATAAATCGAATAATTAAACGAGCCGAGTTAAACTGGCACCCCTTCAAATGCGCGCTGTAATGGTTTCGTCCACAGTGGCGCGAAACTCCTCGCGCGCTACAGAAAAGTTTCACGTTACAGGCGCGAGGTTGCTGGAGTACCTGCCGGCAACGTGACTGGATCTCAGCTTTTAGAAAAGTGATTGCATAATTTTATATTTTTTTGCGAGGACATAGGGTGCATTTATGCTATTTGCATTTCGTCCTGCTGTTATACAACGCTCACGTGTTTCTTGTGTAGGGCTTTGTTGTGTGTTAACTAGTTAGACATATTTGCATTACATTTTAAGCTAACGTTACACTTCAGACGTTTAGTAAAGTTTGAGAGACGTGCACAAAAGTGTTTAATTCTACAGAACGCAGCAGAAATGAGTGGGTAAGTGTATTTATTGTGCATAAGCCACGAGGGGTTGGCAGAAAGCCATATGCTTTTATTAACTTAATGTTTGTTACATGTTGCAGCATTGCTAAAGAAGAGACACGCAGTGTTTCTCCTCACTGCCCCAAACCCAACGAATCTAAAGAGCCAGAAGGAACTACTATGGAGGAGACCACTACTGGTAAGTCAGAAGTATTCACATGGCAGACCTGCCTGTGCAAGTCTATGCAGCTTTGTTTAATTTGAGTAATCTCCTGCATGTTACAGAAAAAAGCCAGAATGAAGAGATTTTCATTACAAAAGAGATGGAGGAGGAGGAGAAGCATCTAGTGGAGGAGGGAGAGAAGAAAGAAAGAGAAATGATGGAAGAGGTTCTGCTTTCTCACACACTTATAGACTAAACGTCATTGTCTTTATGTATGCAATACCTGCAAAATATAAATGAAGTATTAGAAATGCTTCTCGTTAAATATTGAGTCTCCTTGTTGCAGAAGTCTGGATTTTTATAAATTAAACGTCAGAGTCTAAGATTCACATAATCAGTAAATGTCTATATTTTATGCTGTTTTAACAGGCCAGACAGTCGTGGGAGAAAGATTCTCAAGAAATGCGTTTCAGACGACTTCAACACCTTTTGGAGAAAAGCAACATTTACTCAAAGTTTCTGCTCACTAAGATGGAACAACAGCAGCAAGATGTGAGTTTTGTGTTTGAAAGACAGGAAGGAGCTGTCACAGTCACTATGTCCGGATGTAAATCTTTCTTTTTTTTTAATGTTTTCATCTGATATGAATTACAACCTGGTGAAGTGGCACGGAAGCAGATGTTTTGTGAAGGAGCCGATCAAATTCTGCCATAATCTAAAGATTTTGGGAATCTAATAGTCTGATCGCGCTCTCAGTTCGTAGTAATCAACAGTTGCGCCATGCTTTCAATATCATCTGCATCATAATTGTACTTGATAATTACATTTTTATTTAGAAATGTGTATATTTCTAAATGCAGGAAAAAGTTAAAAAAGAGAGACTGGAAAAGAAAGCTGCAAGTCAGAAGCTAAAAGTAAGTTTTTGTTTATGCTTTGTCACGTTTTTCTTCTTGTTGAGAAATATTGATAAGTTAATACATTTTATCTTGTGTTTTCCACAGGGCAATGATAAAAAGACTGCTAAAGGTAGGATGCACGGATAGCATTTTAATACAGGGTATTAATTATGATGCTGTTATATTAAAATTGGTCTGATTTACAATCAATCTTTTTTTTTTTTTTCCTTTATGAAGTTGAAAGAAAGAAGCGTGAAAGGGAAGACGATTACAAAATCGCTGATGTTATGACCAAAGAGGTGAGTTTTATTTGATTTGTTTTCAATGGCACTATTAATTATATTGTGTTATTTACTGATGTGGATTTTTATCTCTTTTAGGAAATTCTGTCAAAAGCTAAAAAACCTAAATTGGAAGAGGTAAAGTTTTCAAATTTCAAATTTTTTTTATGATAGTGTTGTAAAATGGCAATCAAACACACCTGTGATCTTGGCAGCCATATACAACCAGGCATAGTTCACTCAGAAATGAAAGTAGTCATTACTCTCCTTTATATTGTTTCAAACATGAAAAAGCTAACATAAATTAAGATGCGGGATGAAATCTAAGATCTTTCTGACCCTTACAAGGAAGGATATCATTAAACTAGTCCATGTGACATAAGTGGTTCAACCACAGTTTTTATTAAGCTGTGAGAATACTCTGTGCTAGGGCTGGGCGATAAAAATATATAACGATATGTATCGCGATAGGCAAATTATTGATATCATTAAAAAAAATTGTCAGATAAAACGTTCAATATTTTTTATATTGATGAAGTTGTTGATTTTGAGGGAATCTTTAATGTGACTTGGGAAAAACGAGTCGTCTCGGGGAGTTATTCGTTCAGTCTTGCATGAGCATTGCGAAACGTCCTTACTGGAATTAATTCAACTGAGTCTTTGGTTTTGAGTCGTTCGTTCATAACGTGACGTGACGACACCAAATGTAGATCAAATTCGATCAGATGTCGATCAGAGACGGAAAAAGAATTGATTAGGTCATCAATCGAGTCGTTCGTTCATCACATGATCGCTCCATAAGCCAAAAGAATCAGATCAGCACGTGTACGAATTGACTAGAATTACTAGTGTTAAGAAAAAACATTTTATTCATACTTTTTTAAAAATGAGCGAGATGACTAGAAAAGAGATTTGTTCATTTTGCTGAACGAGACTCAAGTGAACGAGTCTGTAAGATGATCCGAACTTCCCATCAACAGAAAACACAGCGTGCGAAGCTAGTTTGG
>JAUCMT010000024.1:3286319-3307992 GCA_032357475.1 Enteromius thamalakanensis | reverse complement strand
TATATATATATATATATATATATATATACACACATATACATATACACATATACACACACACACACATTTCTATATACACACATCTATATAAATATTGATATATTTACACACACCAGGCACTATCTAACACACGACCTGCATATATCTTATCAGTTCATAAACTGACTGATATAATTGCAGAGATAAAAGGTAACTTAATATAATCGCCCTGCGCTCTTCAACATAACCACATGTTTTACTGGACAGAACAGCCTAGCCCTAAGTAAAAGTAAATTTACAAGGCAAATTACCCTGGTAGGTTCTGAGACTAAACACACAGGCGTACAGGACATCCACCACCCTAAAGCTTAAGAGAGCACACACGAAGCTCAGCTCATTTTAGTTGAACGCAGAAAGCAAACTTTCATTGATCTTTGAAGACCAGACCCCGCGCGCGCGAGAGAGAGAGCGAACTCGTCAATCACAAAGCAGCTGGCGAATTTAGTGAAATACTTAAATTAGCCTGGTTTATACAACTCACAAACTACCATAACATGGAGTTTAATGCAAAACGCACGCTGATCGACTATGACAAAGCAGTAAAATAAGAAAGCCTGGCTCCAAAGTTTGCAAGGTTGCAAATTAAGCCATCTAATAATAGCAAGCATAAAAATAACTTAAGAACTCACCGAGAACACTGCCGTTTACCAATAAACATGCGCTAAGAGTGTGTGTATAACGCATAAAACCGTTATGGTGTAAATGACAGGTATCTCTCAGAAGCGCGTCTCACGAGGCTTTCAACGCCAGCGACGCAAATCAACAAGCGCTCAATGTCTGGCAAACTCTGCGTTTCAGCTCTCACTACACGAGGAGATCCACTTTCTGGCGTGAATCGGTTCACACCTGGTCAAATTTGACCGTGGCCAGATATAACACGAGCTCAAGTCCCATTTTTTTTACTTTTAACCGGTCGTTAAAACACAGAGGACCGCAGACTAACAAACAGGCACCCGGAAAACAACATGAGTTTGTGAAGAACGACTTTCAGATTATACACGATATGAAATAAAGCTGTCACCTTCAGCAGAGTTGTGGCATTTAACGTTACGGTTCGTGACTGAGAAATGCCGATTCCTCGGTCCGCTGTCTTCCGCCATCTTGGTTCTGTTCAAACTTTGCTGTGACGTCGTCGGCCCCAGTTTCCCTCATGCTGTACATATCAACTCAACGCAGTCATTCAGAGATGTTTGGGAAACAAAGACGGGTTTGTCCGTTTGGATAACAAAATAAAACGAGACGTATGTCACTCAGTCAGTTTGTGGCACTGATAAAGTGAAAATTTAAGCCACTCAGCAATATGTAATACTAGAATCTGATTATGATATCATCATAGGCTTGTATTAAACAGCAGCAGCTGTGTCTACTGCAGTGTTGAAGAAAGTTACTTTTAAAAGTAACGTATTACAATATTGCGTTACTCCCACAAAACTTAACTAATTACTTTGTTACTCTTTATGGAAAGTAATTTGTTACGTTACTTTCGCGTTACTTTTTGAATATTGCCAGAACGTGAGTGCTTGTTTTTAATATAAGAAGTTCTATTTATAGCAAATGTAAAAGCACACCAAAAAGTGTCACGAATAAACCTTAAGCTGAAGAAAAAGTTAATTTACATTTGTAAAGTAAAATACAGGAGAAAGTTCAATATTCTTCAGCAAAAAACAAAACAAAACAATAAAGCACTGTCATTTTTACTTGTAAGTATAATTGAACTCGATCATCAAAAGTCAGCAGTGGTTAATAAAATGAGATTGGATACATTTGTGTAATTTATTATTGCAGGTTTGCGTCATATTCTGAGTTTTCTTTTAATTCATTTTAATGAATACTAAATCTGTTTTGTGAGTGAGATGAATTAATGCACATTCACATTTAGTCTTGTACTAAACTGTATTCACACAACGCAACGCACACAGTGCCTCTGTATTTCTGCCAACATGTCAGGCAATAAATAAGAAAACAAAGTAACTGGCATTACTTACATGAAAAAGTAACTCTGTTATATTACTCTAGAATTAAAAAGTAATGCATTACTTTACTAGTTACTTGTAGTAAAAAAAAAGTAATATTATTACGTAACTCGCAATACTTGTAATGTGTTACCCCCGACACTGCATGGTCTACTGCAAAACAAAAGCAGCTAAAAAGGTCTTGTTGACTAAATTTATTTTTAACATTTAGAAAGAAAACTAATTTTATTAGGATGATCAGATCTCTTCATCTTAAAACAGAATGCTGTTTGGATCTCTTTGGAGAAAACTGCCTTAATGTTCGAGTTCAACAATATTTATGCCATATTTATGCTATAATGCGATTTTTCCCTGAGAAACTAAACTGCAGGAAACAAAAGATGTGTGAAGATTTAAAGGAGCAGCTCTCAGAGGCACAGCATATCTAGGACTGGTCTATTTTTAGACTGACACGTTTAAAATCCATCTGCATATGTTGCCTGTTTTATAACTCTCCAGGTCAGAATGTCACAGAAGAATTCTTCAGCGAAAAATAAATAAATGATGAACGAAATTCAAGAGGAAATGAATTCAAAGCTGTCAGCAAATAACACTTTGGAACAGATTAAATGTATGGTAATTGCATTGCAATAATTAGTGATAAATATTTAAAATCTTATTATTATATTGTAGTTATTTATTATAATTAGTATTCCAGATCAATCCTGTACTATTAGTGTTGCAATCTAGACCAGTACTACAAAACAAAAGATGTTATGTTGGAATTAGTTTATAGGGAAAAAAGCAAGATTTGCAGTATCTGTTTTTATTCGTGCAAAATGTTATTAAATATTTTAGTAATTTGTTAGCTGAGTGTATGTTGACATAACATCTAAATATGAGTCATAAATGTAGGCTTATATCACTAAATCAGAGCAGCAGGAGCACATTTATACATGCGCAGTACTACTCCATTCCAGATGGTAGCACCAACAAACTATTTACTTGCTCGAGAGAAGGGCTTCTGATATAGTGGGCGGTGCTTTGTAGTTTATTTACTCAGTGTGTAGTCGTTTGTGTTGCCGTGTTGTAACTTGATTTCAATGGTGGGCTTGTGAACGGTTGTTTAGAGAATGACGGAAGTGTGTAAAGAAGTGAGCGGTCCGGCGGAGAGATGGAGCCTGCGCTCCGGCGCTGTCAGTGTGGAGATACTCTCTCTGGGAGGCGTGATCCAGTCCATCAGGACACCCGACCAGCGCGGACAAAGCGCGGATATAGTGTTAGGATACGATTATGCAGAAGGCAAGTTTCACTGCATGGGAAATCAGAGCTGGAAAGAGTTTAATTATTGTGCATAGCAGGTGTTTGCGCCTGATGTGTTGATTAGAGACACTTGGAGTGATGTCTCGTGATCTGTCCAACAACTTCCTGCAAGATGCGGGCACTCAGTAACTTACAGAGAAATTTCAAGAATCAATAGTTCTCTCAAAATGCATCCAGTTGGTGAAACGTTTCAGTAAGCTATGTAGTCAAGACAAAAAAGTCTGCTTAATGCCAATCTAAGTTGCAGATTTCACCTTCATTATAAATCTCTATTTTTTTTCCTGAATCAAGGATTTCATACTTCTTTTAAGTCTAAAAAGCAACTTCTAAGTAATACAGTTTAAATACAAATTTGACTTAATAACTAGCAAACTAAATGCAAAAAGTGTGTGGTTATATTCTTTAATTACATTTTCTTTGCATATTTTGTTTTAAAAAGATAGTCTGAGTCACTCAGCAACATGTAATGCAGAATAGTCATCAGAATCTGGTTATGCATCATATATTTATTAGCATCTGTGCCAACATCAATGGAAATGCTGCTGGGAAAGAAGTTGTAATTGTTGAACAATTTGTGAATGTTGTTGTGGTCAAAGGTTGTAAGGCACTGTTGTAATCAGCTGAGCAGGCATGGTTATGTCACTGCTTGACTAGGCCTAACTATATGGTATTGAATGAAAAACATGCTTAATTCCCTTTATTTCACTCCAGGATATCTCTCAAACCCTCGCTACTTTGGAGCTGTGATAGGCCGGGTTGCAAACCGCATTGCCAAGGGCCGTTTTGTGGTAGATGAGAAGGAATATAAACTGGCTGTAAACAATGGACCCAATGCTCTGCATGGAGGACTGAAGGGCTTTGACAAGGTACATTTGAAATGAAACCATCTCTATTCCTTTTCTCCAAAACAAGCTTTCATATGATGTCAGTCAGACATCAATTCATAATGGAGGTTTATGTGTTGTAGGCCGTGTGGACCGCAGAGGCGGTGGATAACGGGGTAAAGCTGAGTCACAACAGTCCAGATGGTGACGAGGGTTATCCTGGGAACCTAAAGGCCTCTGTCACATACAGGCTGGAGAAGAACACACTGAGTGTGCTGTACCATGCACAGACGGACCGTACTACACCCATCAACCTCACCAACCATTCATACTTCAACCTGGCTGGACAGGTACGGCCACAAGCACACAGTTTATAAACTCCGTCTTACACTACAAGTCTTTTGTGGACAGGTGTATTCCTGCTCTTAATAAATGTTTTTTCTGCAGGGGACACCAGATATTTACGACCATGAGGTGACCATCTCAGCAGAGTCGTACCTCCCCGTGGATGATACGATGATCCCCACAGGTATTTTTATCACATTATTTTAGAATATTAAATCTTTTAAATGTCTTTAACTAGTAACTTTCATACATGGGCGGTGAGGTTTCTTAAAGTGACTCTATTATGGTTTAACAAAGGTTGATATTTTTGGTTTTGGGATTTCCAAACAACAGGTTGACCTGCATGCAAGGTAAAAAAAACGCTTGTATTTTTCTATAATATGCATTTATTTTTTTTACCTTTAATGTTTTAAATGATTGGTTTCATTAATTTCTCCAAGCCCATCCAGTGATTGGTTGATTTGTGAGCTTTTAAAACTCTAAAAGCGGCACCCAGTGGCAAATAATTAATTTGCATTTTCATGCAGACCGATGCAAAAAGAGTGGAGCAATATGCAAACATGACACAACTTGGGACTCGTTTTAAAAATGATTCAGAGTCGACTCTTTCTTTTAATTGACAATAACTTTACACAGATTTAAAAGCTGGTAGGGTGTTTTCATTCACGTAGGGCTGTGGTACACACAGTATTAAAAAAGTAATTTAAAGTGGCACTTTAACTATGTACAGGGGAGGTGAAACCTGTGGAGAAGACCCTGTTTGACCTGAGAAAGCCTGTCCTTCTGGGCTCTAGACTGAAAGAGCTGCCTGGTCCAGGCTTTGATCACAATTTCTGTCTGTGCACACCTCGTGATCCGCCACTGGAGAGAAAATGTGCTCGGTAACCTTTTAGTTGTATTATTGACCCTGCGTGATTACTCTATATGTGCTTTAATCTTACTGCACATGTTGGTCTGTGCAGAGTGGTGCATCCTGGGACAGGCCGTGTTCTGGAGGTCAGCACTACACAGCCTGGGGTCCAGTTCTACACGTCCAACTTCCTGGATGGGACACTGAAAGGAAAAGGTGGAGCTGCTTACTCCAAACACAGTGCCTTCTGTGTAGAGACCCAAAACTGGCCAGATGCTGTTAACCAGGTAAATTAATTAAAAGTACATTTTTATTCAGTGAGGAGAAATTGTAAAATGTACAATATTCAAAAGTTTGAGGTCATTAAGGTATTATTTTGTTGGGATGCACTAAAGTGGCTAAAGTTCACAGTAGAGTTGTTCTGATTAACTTTCTATTAATCAGAAAATCCTGAAAATGGTTTAACGGCTCCAACAGATCTATTAAGCAGCACAGCTGTTTTCTACATGGATAAGAAATATTTCATGAGTAAATCTGAATGATTTCTGAAGGATCATGTGACACTGAAGACTGGAGGAATGATGCTGAAAATTTGCATCAAAGGAATCAAATACAGTTTAAAATGCATTGAAATAAAAAACAGGCCTTTTAAATTGTAATATTTAAATCTTACAGTATCTTTCTATATAAATGGAGCCTTTGTATGCATAAGAGACGTACATTAAAAATCTTAAAACCCCAAACTTTTGAACTGTACTATAATATACATACATGATGATGTGATGTTTCTGAATGAATGTGTTTCTTCTCAGCCTCATTTTCCTGATGCTCTGCTGAGGCCAGGAGAGACGTACACACACACAACACGCTTCACATTCTCAGTGCTCTGAAATCACAACAGCATGTGAAGTTTATGTTTACAACAGTACATCTTTTCTACATGACCAATACAATGTACCATGATGCTGTATTTCTATAATTCAATCATGTTTTAGTAGTGGATATTTGTTCCACCTACCATAAATCCTACTCTAACACAGTTACTAAAGTTAAAATTAGCTTTACAGTTTGCTTGTAATTCTACATTTTAATGTCATCTAATAGAAACAAAGGCAGTAATTGGTTTACAAAATATATATTTTGTAGAAAAGAATGGTGTTATCCAATAAAAATGCAGTTATGTAATGAGACAACATTTATAAAATTGTTATTGTAATCTCAATTATTTGGTAAATAATACACCCAAATATCAATACATTTTTAACCCAGTTCGTTTATTTTTAAATACACTTCATATTGCATCCTTTGGCTTTCAAAGTAGTCCCACGTTATAATAAAAGCCAATATTTCCAAACACAAAAACAGTGTCTTTTACAGTTTGACACAGTTCACACTCACAAATAACTCATGCCATACATTCAAAATTCATGCACATATTTGTTTCTGTAATATTGAATTAAAGCAGTCCAATATGGACTGTCGGATTTAGGTTTGTGTGAAATCACACAGCGCCAACGTAAGTGTTCTGCATGTAACAGAAAATGAAAACGTTTCAAGTGCCTCCCCAAATCAACTGCTGACATGTTATAAGGCTGTTTTCGGGTGAATATCCTGCTGTGTGAAAAACGACTGTGTGCTACTGTGTGGAGATGAGGGACACTATGGTGTGTATGATGCGAGATCCTCGAGGACAGCTGATCAGGTCCATACTGGGATTTCTGATCTTCTCCTCTAAGAGCTGATCCAGCTCCCAGCGCAGCTCTTTCACCAGCTCGGCCACCTGCACAAACACAGTCAGAAATCAAACACTGCCATAGCATGATATAATATTCTAGTGCAAGTCTCTGTCACCTCATGAGACGCAGCGGCAAATCTGATCCAGCCGTCGTCCAGAGAGATGATGAACTGTCCACGCTGCAGCTCTACGCTCACTTTCCCGCCACCGAACAGCACCATGGGATACACACACACCATGCTACAGTCACGGATGAACACTCGACTCGTCTTCACTTTCTCATGGTACACCAGGTATGGGCTGTCATAGTGCCGCACCTACACAGAGTGAAAGTTGATATATAAACAGAGGGCGGGGTGTTAGGTTAATTATAGTCTAACCGAATGTTAGTGTGATGTGTTGACGCACATGATAAATAAATGGTCTTTTTAGGCAAGTAAGTGTCATGTCATGAAACGTTTTTAATATGATGGAAAATGTTAGCCTGGCTTTTGCGACTTTTAAGCTCATAGGAGCTTAGTCTGGCCAAGATACCTTACTACCCGCCTTCTGGGAGGCGGGCTTAACCTGCGTCCATCAGATGCCTCTGTATACAACTGGACAAATCTACAACCAATCAGACCACTCATTCTGATAACCTTCATTAAAGCAGTAGGAAAATGTCTTTACTTTTACTTTTACTCTTTACTAGACAGAGAGAGCTCGTTTTTCATTGGTTCCCACTTATTTGGGAACAGAAATGCTCTAAAACGTAATTGAATGTAGCGTAACAGGAAGTATGGGCGGGCCCAGGCTAGGAAAATGTATCAACGGTGCGTTTGAACTTGAGTCAGTTAAACCACTGCAAACCACGCAAAATGATTCAAAGTGCAAATGAATCATGTATCATGAATCACTCGATTCAGAACAGGACTTTATAGCTTGTTTCATGAATCATTATTTAAAATGAATTCAGCAAAGGCAGGGAGGCATAGACCAGAGGTGAGAAAACCTCCCTACAAATATAATACAGTCAACATTTAAAGTGGATCAAAAAAGTTTTTTTCCCCCAAAACAAGAACGCTTTTTGGTTTTATGACAACTTTGATAATAGGTTTTGATCCACTTAAATTATTTCAGCAACAAATGCATTTTTTTTAAGATAGTTACAGAGAAGTTGACAGAGGAGGGGTGTATGTGGACGGCTCCGTCACTCTTGGTCATGAAGCGCAGCTCCTCTGCTTTAGGCTGCATCTTCACAGCTCCTTTGCTGGTGAGTTTGTACTTCCCCTGAGGAGATCTCACCTAAATACAACACGGCATGTTTTACAGACATTCACATGAATCACCATCCACACCAGTTCAGAGAAATCTGTGCACTGACCTGGACTACGTTAGGATAGAGGGCCGCACACAACATGGCTGACATTAGCTTTGTGTTGTCAGAGTTCAGGTTGGCCTGTGAGAGACAAAAGAACAGTTAATACTAATGATTTTCATCATTGTTTAAACATCTTGTATTGTTTTTTCCCAAGCGTCTAAAACAATACATGCTTAAACCTACCACTGAACAATTTACATTTACTTTACATTCAGCAGATGCTTTAATCCAAAGTGACTTACACATGAAGAAGTAATCAAAGTCAACAAGGAGCCATGATATGACGGTGATACATTTCTATGATTGTAAGTACAGTACATAAACTTCTTTCAGTTCTGTAGTTTTTTTGTCCCAGCACTCTTCACTGTTACCTCATATCCTGTGGCCTCCAGCACCCCATCACTTCCTTTTGAGCTCATTTTTTCAATGACCCTGGCCTTCAGTCCATCCTTCACAAAGCCAATGTCAGACAGAAGCTCTGCAAACTGCCTTTTAAGACATGCTATCTCCTGTGGGAACACACACACACACACACACATGCCTAAATATGGCTAAATGACTGATGTCTATGCGCAGCCAATCAGAGTCCAGTCTCACCTGTAAGCCCCGGATCGAGAGGAAGTTGTCTCTGCAGTACTGATAACCAGTCTTAAAGCCGCTCTGTGCTGCGTTACACCAACCCTAAACAAAACACACATCATTGCAAGTCTGAAAAATGATATCAAAACAGCACATTTTATGCACATTTACTGCATGAATTATGAACAAACATGCACCCAATAATGATTTTTAGAAAAGAAATGGGATGATATGATCATAAGTAAATCAATTTAATGGGGAAATAATTTTTATGACTAATAGTGGTCTAATTAAAAGGAAAAAAAAAAATGTTTCAGTATGTTCACATATTGAATGAATATCATATAAAATAACTGCTTATTACAATTGAGCAATTTATCTTATTTACTATTATTAAATTGCATTATTTATCTATCAATAATATAAAAAAAAAACAACAAAAAAAACTGGAAGAGCCATATTAAATATATTCAGAAGTTCAGGTCACTTTCGGGACTTTTATGTTTCAAATGTTTTGGAAGAAGACTCTTAGGCTCACAAGTGGGCTTATGTGATCAAAAATACAGTAAAAATATCAATATTGTGAAATGTTACAATTTAATATAATATCATGTCAAATTATCTTTCAGAAATAATTTTTAATATGCTGATTTCCTGTACAAGATTTCCTGGTTTTTTTTTAAGTTGCAAACATTGGGGAAAAAAAGATAATAAAGAACCGAATGAGAGGCAGATGCCTGTTGATGGAAATAGAAATCCTTACAGTAAATATACTGTTGTAAAGAAATTTATTCAACAAATAAAAAAAGAACAAGCCACAAGTGGTGAAAGATGTGCATTATTATGAATTGTAGTCATTAATTTGATCAGAGCCTGTACTGACCTTGTACGCCTGCATCAAGGCCAGATGGTCGCTGTTTGCCAGAGAAAACCCTAACTTCTTTTCATTAGCTTCCTCTCGTTTATCCCAGGGAGACACCTGTGAGTATGGCATGATCTCAGTTAACATAGTACTTTACTGCAGTAATATCATCCATGTGTGTCTGGGGACTTACAAATGGACTCTTGAAGGCCAAGCTGGCGGCGATGGTGAGGGCAGGGTCCAGGCAGCGGAAGATGGCTCCCAGCAGCATGAGTTTACCGATGCGGACGTCCACAGGCAGACAGGCCAAATGCCAGCCCAGCGGAGTCAGAGACTCCTCGTCCGTTAGTGCGCCCAGGGCACACAGGCGCTGTTTAGCAGCCTCCAGACTGCCCTCTACAGGTGGCTCAATAAGCTGAGAGAATACTGACTCCAGAGAACGCTCCGCGAACACCTCCAACACCTTAACCCTGGGAGAGAAGAACAGAAATGGGTTCAACTTTAAACTATTATGATCTTAAAGGGGTCATCCTGTGCCGCATGTACTTTTACAAGCTGCTTGAACTGAAATGTGTGTTAGGAGTGTGTGTACACAACCACCCTACAATGATAAAGATCCACCAGTAGTTTTATTAAATTAGAAGAAAAATAAGTTGCCCCTTCTGAAATCAAGCCATTCTTAAATGCATGTCTGTGTGGCGTCACACCGACAGAGGCCACTCCCACAACCCTTGATTGACAGCAGCGTGTCACACAGACTGAGCTTACATTTGGCTCTGAAGGGTAACGATCAACCTTGATCAACCAGATTGCGTTTATGTTCGCAAGAATCATACATGATCCAGCCTCACCTACAGAAGCAGTATAAGTGTGTCTTTTAATGAATCTTTGCAAATCTCTTTTCCTAATAATGTGCTAATTAGCAAGTTTCACTATGAATACGACTAAAAAAAATCCTCAGTGAGTGCCTCGGAAAAGAGGGGCGGGGTCAGCGGAGCTCATGAAGATTTAAAGGGGAAGTACACATAAATGAAAATGTGTTAAAAGGGCTTTTAAGATTAAGTTTGTTTCTTCATGGGAACAGATTTGGAGAAATTTAGCATTACATCACCAGTGAAGTAAATGGATGCCGTCAGAAACAGCTGATTAAAAACATCACAATAAGCCACAAGTAATCCACACCACTCCAGTCCAACAGTTCATGTCTTGTGAAGTAAAAAGCAAATCTATCACCCATTCACTGCAGAGCATCCATTGATGAGCTAAATCTGTTCTGATGAAAAAACAAACTCGGGTACAAATGTATTTATTTATTTTTATTTAAAGTTGGTTACCTTAGACAGAGCTGCTCCAAGGGAACTCTCTGAATCTCAGGCAGCTGCTGCTGGCTCAGGTGGTGCTTAAAGCGATGGCTCGTAAACAGATGGAAGCAGACGCCTGACGCCACACGACCGGCACGACCTTTTCTCTGAAGAGCATTGGCACGAGACACCCACACATCCTCTAGACTCTCCATACTTCGACTAGCATCGTACCTAATACACGCACAAACACATGACACTGCATCAAAACCACAACCAGGAAAAATAAATAATCTATGTTTAGAGAGCAACTCAAACCTCTTCTCCTTCATCCGGCCTGAGTCTATGACATACACCACATCGTCAATAGTGACAGAAGTTTCAGCGATGTTGGTGGAGATGATGATTTTGGTCACACCATCAGGAGGGCGGGTAAAGACCGCCTGCTGGTCCTCATTGGACAGGGATGAGTGTAGAGGATAAACTACACACCTGAAAATGTTACAAACAATCAATTATACTTCTTGCAGGTGAATACTTGTAAAGACGTTCACAACAATCTACCTGTTTGTTCTTCTGTTATTGAACATCCTGTTAGACTGCAGCTGCTCGTATAATTGCTTTATTTCAGCTAGCCCTGGTAGGAAGACCAAAACAGCACCTGTGCATTCACCAAAAAACAAGTAACAATTTTTTTGAACCTTTCTAAGGCAGCTGTGATTATTTGAACAGGCATATATTGCAGGGGTTTATGGAGCTCTTTACCTGGTGGGTAACTGTGCTTTCCATCAACGATCCACTCCAATAGACTCTCCACCAGGTCCATGTTGATTTTATCAAGATCCATAGCAGCCAGGGTTTTCAATACTGACTTTGAGTAATCTTAACAAAAGATGCAGCACAAAGACATACACTGTTCAGGGTGTTTTGTTATATTACACATACATTATTCAATGAATCAATAAAACATGCTATGATGACAGAATTGAAGTGTTTTTACTGGAGTATCGGACTGTAAGATCCTGTTGGCTGAGCTGCTGATCAGGGATGGAGTCTTTGATCGAATCCTTTTTCGTAAAAGATGTAAAAGACCATCTACCATCATCATCATCAAAATCCTCAACAGGAGCCCGTCCCTTCCCGGCTGAGCCACCCTGACCAGACGGACGATTCTGCTTGGTGGAGCGCCGATATGGACTCCCATCTTCAATTACATACCTTCACGACAAAAGAAAAAACGAATGTATTTTTTGTGTATTGAATACGTAACAATACGTAGATGAAGCTATATGTATTTTATGTGAATACTTGGACTTAGCGATGGCGTCTTCAAGGAAAAACTGCTCCACTGGGAATGTAAGTCCTTAAGATAAGAAAGTCCATTAAAAAGAGTAATGATAAAGTTTAGATCTTTAAAGGTGCACTAAGGGTGATCCTGTTCTATGGTATATAGTACCAGGTATATGGATGCTGGGGCAGTTGTTGAAGTATTGTGAGAAGAGCTCAGCATTCAGGGTAGCACTCATCATAATTATTTTCAGATCCATCCGTTTTACAATCAGATCCTTCAGAACCAGTAACAAGAAGTCACTGTGAAACAGAAATCATGTGATTGTCAAACTCAAGTGTGTGACAGTTGTAATGTGTACGCGTGCTTTCCACAAACCTCTCTTCTGTCCGTTCATGGACCTCATCCACGATCACGTGAGTGACCCCACTGAGCTCAGAGTCACCCTCTAACCTGCGCAAAAGGACGCCGGTGGTGCAGAACATCAGCCTGGTGGTGGAGGACTAGACACAAGAAATAATATACAAACTTTTAAAGTGACCATGCTTTGATTTTTTTAAATTACCTTTCATGCAGTGTATAACACAGCTCTGAGTGAAAGAAAACATCCTGCAAAGTTTTAAATCTCAAAGTTAGTGCACCGTGTATGAACTCACTGTCTCTCAAAAGAAAGAGTCGACTCATCGAAATGAGTTGTTTTTAAAGCGGTCATGTGATGCGATTTCAAATTTTCCTTTCTCTTTGGAGTTAGTGCTGTTAGTGATCAAAACCCCCTGGATGCAACAAATGCTTTGTTTTTAGTGTGTTTTGGCGTTATAGCGCCAGGATACAGCATCATGCTTGCAGTATTTGGCCAATCACAGTGCACTAAATAGCTGGCCAATCAGAGCACATCTTGCTATTTTTAGAATGCTGAGCTTTGTACAAAATCAACCCGTTTCAGAAGGCGGGGCTTAGAGGAGAAACAATAATGTACAGAATGTGGAAAATAATTTGTTTTTTGCACCTTAAACACATTGCATTACACCAAATACACAATATAACATTCTTTTTAGGAACATCATATGACCCCTTTAACAAGTCACAAGCTGTATCATGTTGACGCAAGTAGTTATTTTGTATATTGTTATATTAATGTTTCATAATGTTACTGCTTTTGCTCAGCATTTAAATTAAATTGGGTGGTTGTGTATAAACGGTTACCCTGACGGTCTCCAGACGGATCTGGTAGCCTGTGGAGTGACCCAAGGCCTCTGCTCGTTCCTGGGCCACTCGGGACGCCACAGCGATGGCAGAGATGCGCCGTGGCTGAGTGCAAATAATGTTGGCCACCCTATCCGGCCGTCCTGTCTGGAGGAAATGATCCAGGATAAACTGAGGAATCTGAGTGGTTTTCCCGCACCTGAAGTTACATTCATTCAGACATGAATCAAATTTAACCAAATAAAAAACAGGTTAATAGATTAGTAATGCTGCAGGTCACAGTCTTACCCAGTCATCCCGCTGATGACGAGAACCTGGTTCTTTGCCAAACTCTCCAATATGGCCTCTCTCTTCTGCCACGCAGGCAACTTCTGCCTCTGCTCCTGCATCGATGTATAGCGCCTCGAAGACTGACAGAGAGAACACGCAAATCAAACCAAGAAAAATCGATTTCTATATCACTTTCTTCTGTGTAACACAGAAAGTGAAAATTTGAACCTGCTCTCTTCCATATAACAAAAGTGAAAAGGTCCAGTAAGCTTCAAACTCTATATAATGAGGTTTGGTCACAAGACATGGGGGAACTTATATGAAGACAATTTAAGAGACAGCAGAGGACAAGATTTTCAGTAACTTACATTTCAATCTGTATAATACACAAAGCTATCAAATGCTTTGTTCATACAGAATGAGCTTCTGAGAAGGTCACTCTTTTTCACACTATTTTAACTCAAAATGTCCAAATTGTCTATTTTAAATAAAGATTGAGAAAGAGATTGAAGCTGTAACTTTTGGCAATTAATAAACAGAACTGCGTGCATCTCGTGGAAGAACACTGTAGCTACTTCTCTCTCATTATGTCTATGATGAATCACGCAGGTATTGGTCTACCAGAACCAGTCTAAACAGTCAGAGTAGAAACACTTATAAGTGATTCAGGACAAGCCAAAAACCCTGTTTGGAAAATGGATTCTTTGTGTACTCGCTTTTATATCAATTTTGTATATTTTGAACATAATGGTGCTTTAATGGTGGTGATGTTTAAGTAGTGTAGTCCATTGTATTGTGCCTCCAAAGGTGTGTTAATCTCTTGATGGAAAATTTGTGTATGATTATAAACTTTTGTTGGTCACAGAGCTAATTTTGTTGAGGGGAGGCAGGGTGATGCTCACCGAACTGCATCATCACTGCCATCCTCAAGCTATTAGAGACAAGGCAAGCCTGCAACAGGTGTGTTACCTGTTTCTTCTTGAACTCTCTGCAGAGCTTCTTGTTCTCTTGCAGTATTTGCTCAGTTTTGATCTCGACCTTCACCATCCTCTTCCTCAAGTTAACATAGCTCTCGTTTTCCACTGGGATACATTGTCCTTCAGCTTCATCATCATCATCTACACCATCATCATCTTCTTGTTCACCATCAATATCCTCTCTTAGGTATGACGCATCTGATTGAACACAAATATATTACTAGAGCCCGACCGATTTATCGGATACTAGGCATTTTCAAAACTATCGGTATCTGCATTTATAATGGCCGACAAATGAATATTTAAAAATAAAATAAAAACGGACGATAATTATTCTTGTACTAAAACCTGCCCCTGCTGGACTGGAGCCATTGAGGATTGACTGATTCAGTACACTACCTCATATACTGTTAGCAATTTAAATTTTGCAGTTGTTGTTATTTATCAGAATTTGTCTCAGTCCAATTCAAAGTTATATTTATGAGGCTTACCAAGTCTTTTTAACTGGTAAATTTGATTTGGTTGCTGTTTTTGTTCAAAAGACTTAACGTTTCATATCTTAAGTTTGTATTTTTATACATTTTATTTATCAGAACTTTAATATATTTTGATGTTCCTCTGTTCTCTACAAGTTTCTTTTTAAAATGCATTATTATTATGTTATGTTAGGTACAACTCATGAATAAATACCAAAAACTAATGTTAGGGAAATCTGTTCATGTTTTTTTGCGTGTTTCTGAAAAAATAAAAAAATAAAAAAATATCGGCCGATACATCGGTATATCGGATTTTAAATCCAACAAATATCGGTATCAGACTTCAAAATCCTTTATCGGTCGGGCTCTACACCAAACTGGACTGAGTTAGCAAAATACGTTTTTATTTGCAAACTGAATGCCGCTGAATTTAACATGCAACATAAACATGAACACAGTGTGCTCTAGTCTTTGACTCCAGAACACAGTCTGTATCCTGTCACAAATAATATCTTGTGTTATACGTGAATTCCTCACCTGCTGTTCTCCACCAAAAACAGGACGATTTTGTCCAGCAGCTTCTCTGTGAGCGCCGTGCGGATCCACAGGTGTTTGATGGCCAGAGGAGACAGGTTTGGAGGACGGGGCTGTTTCCGGACACTCTCTTGACTCATCTGACCCTGGTTTTGTCTTGTGTTGTGAAAGTTCAAATAATTTAATGAAAATCTGAATAATACACCCTATTTACTCTGCATACATAATACCCAAAAACATAATTATTGCTAACAATAATAATAATAATAATAAAATGTAAATAAAACTACATTACTAACAATTCACAAAATTAAAATATTAATAAACAAGTGAATAAAAGTATATGTAATTATATTTTTTATATAATAAACAATAATGATAATATTTTTATTATTAATTATTGTTACAATTATTATGATTACTATTATTGTCATTGTTTCATTTATATAGCACCTTTCTAAAGAAAAGGAATAGACAAAGAACAAAGGATAATGACAGAAATGTTAGACCTTAACCTTATAACAATAAAAATAATATTAATAATAGATCATTTGATTAATATTTTAATTAAAAATAACATAACATATTTTATACTAATAATAATTGAGTACAAATAATATAATAACATCCTTTATTATAATAATAAGAATAACTGAATAAAATTAACATAAGATCCTTTATAATAATAATAATAGTAATAATAATTAAAATTAATATAATAACATCCTTTATAATAATAATAATAATAATAATAATAATAATTTTATTATTTTTTTATTAATATATTTTATTTTTATAAGAAAAGGGAACATACCAAGAAACCCCTTGTATTGTACATGAGCACATGACTATTGTTTCTCACTTGTTCTCGATGATTTGCTCCAGTTCCTGAACTTTTCTGCAGAGTTCCTCAGCCGGCGGAAACATCTTCCCCACCTTCATGAAGAGAGCCGCCAGCTTGTTGCTGCGCAGGAATCCAGCGGCTCTTCGCTTCAGGCCGTGAAGAACACACGCTTCCACCACACCTGCACCAACACCACAGATCTGACTGTGTTTCACTAATAATGTCACCACAAGGTCAAACTTTACTGGTATTCCTATCTTTGGTCCCCATAACGTGATAAATACCAGATGTACACACACACACGTCAACAGACTGTGAGCTGGAGGTGGTTTGACAAACGGATATGATGTGTGTGTGCCATCAGTCAGACCAGTGAACCAGAGTCATTAGGTGTCCTTTCAGCAGCCCACTCACCATACTGACACACACACACACACACTTGTGCTTGCTTTATATGCGAAAAATTTAAAGAGTAAAAAAAAAGATTATTATAGAAAAACAGTTAAACGGTTAAAAACTTTAGTTCTGTTTAAAATGTGCAGGATTAGTGCAAATAAACTGCAGGGTTATTATGTTCAATAAAGCCTAAATTAAATCCATTGAAAACTTTTGTTTTAATATTGTTACATTTTCATTTAATATAACGTTATAATATAACAGAATCCTCCTTTTCAGGTATGTGCCCAGAGTTTTTAACTTAATATACAATTTATTGGTTTAATATAGTGTTTTTTTTTTCAATTCTATATTTAATAACTAATCCTAAAATTGCAATGAAAATGTATAAAAACTAAAATAACTACTAAAAATGATATATATATATATATATATATGATATATAAAATACAAAAATTAAATTAAATTAAAATGAAAACAGAAAAAAAACTAAAATCTGAATATATTATTAGAAACTATAATAAAATATTAATATAAACTTTAATAGTATATCAATGATGTATTTAATAATTACTAAAAATTTAATTGAAAATGGAAGGTCTAAAAAAATAAAAGCTACTTCAAAATACTAATAAAAAATATAATTTGTATGTATACTCTAAAGATACTTACAGACACAATCCACATAATGACATGATTTGAGATACACATTTTTATTATTAATTTTATTAATTAATTTATTATTTTAATTCACAAACAATAATACTAATTATTATTTATTCATTTTCAGTTTTTTTAAGGAAAGATCCTCTTACCGCAGAAAGAGAAGATGTGACTGCTGTCTTCATGCACAAACTTGCGAGTCACGGCCTCCTCCATGATCTGCTTGACCTGAAAGTCCAAAAAGGAAAGCAATATCTGAGAATCTGAAGGTGTTCCGAGCTTGACACTGAGTCATGAACACGCTCTCTTACTCACAGCTTGTTTTCTCTGAGTCTCATAATGAGTGTATAGCGTGTGCAGATGGACATATGTGCACCGATCACAGCACTTTCACTCTCTGACGCCTCACCATTCTGATTCTGAAATCATATTCATACGCTGCACTTCCAAACAACACCTGCACGAAGCACTCGGGAGGACGAGCCGTGTTGTCGTTTCAATCCGCAGCTCATTATTCGTTTTATTTTTTCAATTTTAGTTCATCTTTTAGTAATTTTGTGGTGTGGTTTCTTATTTATAATATTATTATTTTTGAATGCATCTAGTTTTTATTTCAGTTTTAGTTGAGAAATGTTGCAACGACAACTACCTGATCTATAAAAATAAAACAAAAAATTTATTTATTTAAATATATATTTTTATATCAAAACGTTTCTGATTAGTAATATGCATCGCTAAGAACTTTTATTGCACCCTCAGATTCAGATGCTGCAGAAATGCCACTTATATATATATATATATAGGCTATATTAGTGCTGTCAAATGATTAATCACATCCAAAATAAAAGGTTTTATTTACATAATATATGTGTGTGTACTGAGTATATTTATTTTTTTAATATTTACATGTATATACATTTACATATTTATTTTCTTACATTCTAGATAAATATAACATATTTCTCTTAAATATATACATGCATGTGTTTGTACGTATATACACATAACAAATATACACAGTACACAAACATAATATTATATAAAGAAAACCTTTATTTTGGATGCGAATAATCGTTTGACAGCACTACATTTTTATTTAGAATTTACAATTAACCGCCAAGTTTAATATTTAAATTATTACTTTTGATTAAAACAATATTGAACAATATTATTATGTATATTGTTATATTATTAAAAATAAGTTTTTTATTTAATATTCTGCATTATTAGTTATATACTTTATTATTTTACATGATATTATATATATATTGTATTAATATATTTAACAGTTAATTATGTTAATAAACTACAGCAACTCAAGTTTAAAAAAATATTTGTATATATTTGTATTTACAAATTGTTTTGCCATCTTGTATTCTAACTTATTAAGATTAATAGAATTATAATGACTTAATATTTACATATTACTATTATTATACATATTAATACTTATATACAATTATATTGTGTCCCAGAGTATTATCATGTGTTTCTAGCAACAGGACTCAATCTTTTCATTTACATATTCACATATAAGTATTATTATACATATTTATGTATTGATACTTATATTATAAAATAATATTGTGTTCCAAAGTATTATCATGTTACTTCACTCCAAACAGCACAGATTTGAGATGATTATACTGTTAATAAGCACTGTGAATGTGAATTATGACTGGGCCAGAGATGATATGAGAAATACATGTCACAACAACTATGATTTTTACTATTATCTGAGTACAAGCACAGTACGAGAAAAAACAAGATGACACATCTTCATCACGCTGAGCTCCTTAAGAAAGCAAATGGCTGATGACACTGAGAGGAAAGACCAGAATGACCTTGTTTAGACGCTCTTCTTGACAAAACACACAGTGCACGACAGTCTAATGAGCAGATGTGTGCTGAGATATCATAATCAGTGTGTGCGCGCGCGCGCGTGCCTCTGTGTGTGTGTGGCACATCTAGCACCTGCAACCCCAGTCATTACGATCAGATTTGGTGATCGACAGCTTCTATCGATCATCTGCTCAATAACTGATAAACAATGAGACACGGGCGGAGAATCTCCCACCTCCTTCTTGACGTTGCGCAGCAGCCTCTGACGCGTCTCGGATTCTGTAAACAGACAAACACACAGATGCTCTCTCATCCGAGGCTCATCCCGACGCGCTGTTTTCGCGCAGTTTAAAAGCTGAAGGTCTCACCTGCCATGGCTGTGGTCCGCGGTTCGTGTGAGCGATGGATGTGCGCAGGATGAAACGCGTCGTCGTGAGTCAGAGTTGCGCGCGCAGGGTGTGGCGTCGAGCGTCAACGCGCCGCAGTCATGAGCGATGTATCGCGCCGATCATCGGAGCTACCCGATATTTGTCGGGATGCTGTGGTTTAGGAGCGGTTCTCATCAATAGTGCGCTAGGACCAGGGTTGCCAGGTTGTCACATAACCCCCCCTCCCCAAATCTGATTATAAAAATTCTCAAAATCAGACTTCTTTGAGATTGTATATTAAGTAATTAGGGCCTTATTTGTATAATGTCTCATGGTTTTTTGCATGTACATATTTACGTAATTAGATATAAATATATACATGTAAATATTTTCTAAATATATTCTGTATGTGTCTGTCTTTATATATAAATAATAAACACAGTACACACAAATATCTAATACATAAAAACTAGATTCATTAAGATTAATCAATATTTTATATTGTAGCTTATTATTATGATTTAATTATGTTTTTATTTAAATAATAATTAAACTTTTAATTGTAGATTCTATATGGTTGTTTACTTATAATTTATTAATTATAATTAATTAAGATTTTATTTATGTAGCGACTCAAGGTCAAAAACGTAAAAAAGAGCAAGAAAAAATACAAGACATAAATACATAAACACAGCAAAAAGAGATTCAGCAAGTAATTAATGAAATGTTATGAATAAACACAAAATCTACTTAAGGAGAAACTGTACGTTTTGAGAAGTACATAAAATGCATGTCAGATATGTAAGATCTATATATATATAATTTAACAATAAAGAAGCAACCCAAAGCATACAGTCTGAATGTAGGATTAGACAGCAGACTAGCTGAATTTCTATTTTATGTTTATGGTCTGAAACTCACTGTTTTCAAACCGGCTCTGCAACAGAAACAGGAGAATGTGGTGACTTTTATTTTGAAATGTGCGCGTGTTTCCGGCGCGCTTCACGCTCACCGCTGCAGTCGCACGCGCTTGGCGGGAGTCACTGAAGTTCACAAACTCACTTAGCCGTTTCACTTTCACCTGATATTTTATGAATATACTTTTCAGTAAGAGGTGAGTTTATTTTAATCGCTGTTCAATCAGAGCTGAAGTAAAGCTCTTTAGAGAATGGCTGTTGTCTTTAGGGTGCTCTGTGTTTTGAATTAGCTGTGCGGCTAAAGCTACTCAACATCTTTGATTCATTTGAGTTTAATTTAACATGTTTATTTATAAATCCGGTATATTAAAGCTAAATGTTTGTGTGTTATGAGTGGATATGGTTATTACAGTCACAGTTGAGTTAAAGTTAAGTTACGTTACTTGGATGTATAAAGAAATTCATATTTTAGAATTGTGTTCAAGTCACGACTCAAGTTACTTTCAGGTTAACGTTAAGTTAGTTCTAATTTACTCCTGTTTTAGTTTTAATAAAGTATACATATATTTCTAGACATTTATAGTTGTTTTGTCTCTCCGTTTGTGATCGACTTTTATCTTTTCAAGTGTCGAAAGCCTAGTTAGTGTGTGTTTGTATAAATATAAAGGTATTAATATATATGTATATGTATGTATATATATGCATGTATGTACTTTGTCTAATAG
>JAUCMT010000024.1:3235961-3266787 GCA_032357475.1 Enteromius thamalakanensis | reverse complement strand
ATATATATATATATATATATATATATATATATATATATATATATATATATATACACACTTACTGATATATATATGTATATATATAGATAGATAGATAGATAGTAGATAGATAGATATATATTATAATTTTGGAGGTAAAAATGTGACCAACAAAATAAATATTTTTCTTAATTTAAAACTTTTTATCTACTCTCATTGTTGTAACACAATGTTTTTTTTTAATGAATATTTATTTAAATTCATGGAACAAAATAATAAAACATTAAATAATTAAATATTTATATAAAACAATAATGTCAAATTTTTTTTGTCTTTTTTATAGCACTAAAATTATAAGAGTTTTGGGGGTAACTGTAACAAAAACCATGCAAGAAAATGTTAATAGTGCTGAAAATATGCATATTTGTCTTATTACCCTATGATATAATTAGATTTATTTTCTTCTGGAGTGAAATATGACCTGATCATGTTTTGGGCATTTACTCCCATGCTGTATTAACTTTGCTTAGTTGTGCACAGCCTCTCTCTCTGATAGCATCTCACACAGTAGCTCCAACATTAAGCAACACATCTCCAGTCTGCTCACAAAACATCACTTCAACACTGGATTGTGTGCCAAACCTCATTGTTGTACCTTTAAATCTTTTTTTCACCAGGGGTTTAGATTTACATTAAAATAGAGCAGGAGATCTAAAGTGCTAATATGTGTTTAAGCAAAAGAATCATCATTATCATCATCTATAGTTCTTGCTACATATTGCCACAATCGCCTTAAGAAATAATTTAGATCCTTTATGATTCAACTTTAAAGACAACCTCAGGGCAACCTCAGAGTTAATGTTAATATCTAATATGGGTCAGAATGCATGAAGCACCATCTTTAAACAATGCAAGTTGTTTTTTTAAGGAGCCAATATGCTACATAACATGTCTAAAGCAAAAAAAATTAAAATCTCTCCAATTTTGAACCAACTGTACTGGCCTGCCAATAATTGTAATACGCATTGGCATATTTCTAGAAAAAAATGCCACCAAGAAAGAGCACAGGACACCAGCACTGCAGACTTGATAACGGACTCTGATTCACATCTACTGAGTAGACAAGACAAAGTACCAGGACAAATAAATGCTTAACTTTATCATCAAAGTAGAAATCTATAGTAGAAATCTTAAAGCATCTTCCTTTAAATATGTATGTTTACAGCTAAATTGACAAAAATATATGTTTTTAAAGTGGTCTCCACAATCAGAGAGAGATCAGAGACAGAAACACAGTATTGCCACTAATCAAACAAAGAAAGGCACATGAATAACATGAGCACTGAAAGTGGTCAGTGAGGACAAGGCATAAAGACCCCATGAAACGGCTCACAAGCAGTTTTCTTTCCTCAAAGGAAACAGGACGTCTTCCTTTTTTTGTAAATTTTTTTACAGGCCGTTTACAGCCATGACTGCAGAGAAAAGGACATTGTGATTAAACAAATATTAAAATATTAAATATATTACAATTTTGCGTGAGAAATATTCATTTTGTTAGCTTTCAGGAGTACTCTAGCACAGTGGTTGCCAGCACAACTTAAATAATAATAATAATTTAATAAAATAATTTTATTGCTTTTTTAATATTAGATTTATTCATAATAAATTAAATTGCTTTTTAATTTAGTCAAATTTTATTTAATTTGTTTCTCTTTTATTTATTTTGCCATGTCTGAACATCATATTTAATTGCTTTCAATAATATTTTATTTATTTGATAATAAATCAAAATGGTATTTTAAATTAAGTAGAATTTAAGGTAACAATTTACTTAAAGCTTTAATGTATAATGCATTCTAAAGGGTTATGAAAGGGTATAATGCATTATAATTACTCATAATCTACATCTACATGAAAATAATTACAGCCAAATTAAAAAAGGCATAGGGTTACCATGCATTTACTGTGGTTACACTTATTTATTAGATTGCACAATGCATTAAAGATACTTTTATAATGCATTATACATAAAGGCTTTAAGTGTTACTGAATTGAAATCTTGTATGTCTGTAAAATACTATTCTAAAGCACAATTACTGGGGTCACTGTATATATTAGACCAGGATGCTTTTTGTGAAATCTGGCAACCCTTCGCTCAAAGCGAATGTGTTTGTGCGAGTGGATAGACAGCAGCAAAGTATGAAGAGCAGCTATTGTTAATGCCGAGTAAGTCATGTTATAAAACGTCTTCAGGGACCAATGCATTAATGAATAGATGAGCTCAAAACTAGCCTTTTGATTTCATGGAGTCTTTAACGATGTGTCAGAGGTAGGAAAGTTAGAACAAATGAAAGAAATTAGAACATTTTCAAACAAGTAGCTTACAGTAGATTCTTTTTTTTTTCTTTTTTTTGTCAGACATTGGTAGAGAAAAAAAAAAAGAGAGTATGCTAAAAAAACCAGCTTTGCCGAAACGATCTGAAACAGCCAGAAGATCACAACGCAACATCATTTCCGCAAAAATACTTATTCATTCTCAAACCGTCTTGTGACTAAAAAAATAGTACATGTATATAATTTATGAAGATGCAGACAATAAAAATAGATTCAAAGCTACATTTGTCATGTATGCGCTCAGGTAGACGTGACTGTGAGAGGGTGTTTGTGGGACGTGCTAAAGGTGGGATTGTTATTGTTGGGATGGTGAGTGTGAGATGAGGAAAGAGGGACTGCATTTCTGTGTAGAAACCAAACCGCTTTAAGTGGCCTGGTCTAATGCTCTTAGGAGGTCACTGCCCTGCAGCAAATGAAGATTGCCTTGCAACGGGACGTTGACCTCGCAGTCGTAACGCGTCAGTTCAGGCAGAGAGTAGGCCTGGAAGGAGGGCCCAATAAGACGACTGGCGACTCCTGCGAACACAAGAGAATCAGCATCTATTCGTGTGTAACGATTCACGTATTGTGTAACGAACACTTCCAAATAAAAGTGATCATCCTTATCCCCTTGTCAGTGGAGACTTTAGTGAGAAGAGCATGTGCGAGTTATTTTGGAAAGCACTTGTGAAAGGGAGTGATGTCATTATTTTCAGCTGGGATGTTCCAATGACAACAAACGCAGCACGGTGAGCGTCAGCAGATGTTGCTGTTTTTTTAATACCATAAATGTCTTTTTATTGTTGTTAGCATAACGGTTGCAAATAAACATACATTTTATATTTTCTAATGTTTTTAAAATATGCTAATATATAAAAACATATTATGAATAAACATTTTTTTAAAAGTGCTAAAAATTCTAATTCTGTGGTTAATTACTCCACACCCATAAGACCTTCGTTCATCTTCAGAAGACAAATGAAGATATTTTTGATGATGTCAGAGAGCCGTTTGACCCTCCATAGACAGCAACACAGCTGAAATGATCCCAGATCCAGAAACATCAGTGGATCAACTTCAGTTTTGTGATGCTACGAGAATATTTTTTTGCGCAAATAAAATAAAAATAACATAATTTACTCTTCTCCTGTGCCTTACGTCTTCCACCATTTTAGAGAATATTACTGCGTATGCGTACAATTTCCTCTAGGTGTAATAGCTATATATAAATAGTAGGGATGTAACGGTATCAAAACTTTGCGGTACGGTAATACCTCGGTATGAATTGCACGGTACGGTATTTATTGAATAATTTACAGGAAAAATAAAACTAATGAAGAGACTCAAAAAAGTGTTTATTAAACAGTTTACATGAACACTGAACATATCAATCAAATCTAGAAGTCTCTAGATTTGTCGCTAGTCGCTTTTAGGGAAAAATGTCTCCAAGGGGGTCTGAAAGGTCGCTAAGTTGGCAACACTGATCTGTAGTGACAACAACAGACCGCAAAGAATGATGGGCACGTCTGGGCTGGCGGGAATTGTAGTTCGCTCCATTCGCCTGAGTCTTCTCCCCAGACTTGTCTTCTGCCATTTTAGAGAGTATCGCAACACACCACATACACAAGCTTTAACGTATTCGACATAATCAGTCTTGTTTACATCCAGGGGAAAGCACACACATGTAATCTGCGGCTGTTTACACCTAGAGGAAAGTGCACGCATCTGTTGTGATGAGCTGAAGATAATGAGGAAATGACATCACTTCCTTTGACAAGTGCATTTCAAATGACTAAATAATGACACACATGTGCTCTGATCACTACAAAGTCTCCACTAACAAGGGGATAAAGATGATCACTGATGTAGAAAATGCCTGTGAACTGTTCAGTACATGATCCAGGTATTATTACACTCCTAGCATCATGTATGAAAGAGCAGATGTGTGTGTGTGTGTGTGTGTCGCTTTATAGCTCACCATTCACCCTAGAGGAAGGCTGCATGCTGAACTCTCTGTAGTTACAGCACTCTTCTCTAAAGTGCTTTGTCGTCTGATTCCCCGAATACTGGGTCTTCCTGTGCTGGTGGTCCACGTCTCCATTAGGGGCCATGCCTTTGTCTAGATATAAATACATTTGATATTGGTTTTGTCTACAATGCAGATGCTAGTCATTGATTATTGGTGGGTGCTGAAGTGTTCTTCTAGCATGATTTAGTGGAGATTTTTCATCAGGAAGTAATCCTAATGACGTTTTTATAGTGCAATACCTGACAAAGCGCTGGTGCTGAGTGATTTTCGGTCCATGACGGCACAGCTCTCGTTCCGAAGTCTCTTCCAGATCATGTTTTGGGATTTCGAGGGGGCTGGGTCATTCTAAAACATACAGAGAGCATGCAGTGATATCACCCAACAATCAAAACTATAATTACAAAGGGTTTCAAATGTTTGGATATGCTTTTTATACATTTTATAGAGAGGTTTATGAGTAAATGCTTGAGTTTGGCAGGTAAACTTAAATTTATTTGTTTGAGTCAGACTTGATAATGAAGGAAAGGCAACCAACAAAATCCCAGAATATCTTTAAAGCTTTTATTTGTTTCTCATATTTTATAATAATTCTAAACATTGGTACTGATAATAAAAAATATTGCTAATAAATAAGTATTAAAACTTACGCAAAACTTTTGACTTAAAAAGTCTTGAGCAAACCATGTCTTTTTATTTATTTAAAATGTTAATTCATTATTTTTAGGGACAGTTAGCCATCATTTTCAATTTCTCTCTCTGTCTCTCTTTTACCTGTTGCACTTTAATAAAAATATTACTGTAATATTACTTCCTTCACAAACTTTTTACCATTAGGCTGGTAAGAATATTTCTAAGGGTAAAAATTTTAAGACGGTAAATATGCCCAAAAAATAAAATAAAATAAAATAATTTAAACAAACCCTCCCAGTTTTCTTTTGAAGCACAATTAATCATTATTTATTAATGCTTAAATGAATAATTTATTGCATTATACACTACTGACCAAGCTAAGATTTTTTTTTTTGAGGCTGCATTTATTTGTTTAAAAATATGCAGCAATACTAAAAAACATTCTTACAATTGAAATAATGTTGTCTAGTTTCATATATTTTAAAACTTAACTATTTATGTAATGCAAAGCTGTATTTTCAGCATCATTACTCCAGTCTCTCTGTCACATGATCCTTCAGAAATAATTGTAATACTAAAAACAGTGAACAGTCAAATAAGAACAAACCATTGTCATCTGTGTGAACGAGCGCTTGAAACTGTTGAGAGTTATATCTCTGTAGTTTTGCACAAAGTTCTCCATGGGCCTGTGAAACAAATACAGAAGTCATTCAGTGCAAATCTAAAGACAGCAGCATGCCAAGTGTTATTTTATAAGACACCCTGCATGCAAAATCACCTTTGCAAATAAGATGGCATTCGATTTGCTGGCACAGTTTGGCAAGAGCGCTTTGCAGCTAAAGGATCCATCATTCCAGCCTTACTGGGTAAGGGAGGGTCAGGCGGCCACTGCAGGTTCTGGCGGCCTCCCATAGAGGAGAGCGGGGTGTTGGCCGGGTCGTGGTAGGGAGGCATCTGCATAGGGCCCCTGCTGTAGGGCACAGACTGCCATGACTCCAGAGAGCCTCCGCTGATGCTCTGCTTGTCCCCTCCTGAGCTCATGTTAGGCTGGAAGTGGGCGGCTGAAGGGGAACTCAAGGGCTGGAAAAGGCTGGTGATGTTGCTGAAGCTCTGCTGATTGGCTCCCAGGGCCCCGATCTCGGATGATGGCTCCTCCTGGCAGATAGGATTAAGCTGGAAGTCCTCACCATCCATGGGGATGTAGGGAGCCAGAGTCTCCAGGTCCAGATCACTCAGGTCAGTCTGGAAGGTCACAGGGAGAGGTCAAAGGTCAGCAGGACTGGATTCTAAGTCATTTTCATAATTGTTAAGGATTAAAACTAGATTTGGATAAGATAAAAGACCTTCAAAACAGTTTTTTTTCTTTCTTTTCTTTCATAAATTAAAAAGGTTCTGTTTTTGGGGGAAAAAAAAAATTGTATTTTTTTTTTTATTAAAAAAACACAACAACATTTGTTTCAAATAATTAAAAATTTAAACAAAAAACATAACACATACATTTGTTTAAAAGTACAAAAAAAAACCCGCAAAAAAGCACAAAACTGGATAGTTAAAGGTAGCCAACAAGTGCTATATATATGTGGGAATTTTGAAATATATTTTAATATTTTAAACATGTTTACTTTTAAATATATATATATATATTTTTAATATTTTAAAATATGTTAGAAAAAATATTCCCTGTCATATTTCAGATTTCTTAGAGGTTTTAAGCAGTTATAAACTGTATATATTAAAAAGTGCTATATAATTCATTATTAATGAATTAGTAATATTACAGTTTGAATGTGTTAACCTCTTGATTGCATAGAGTCTTTGTCTCCTGCGAGTCCAAGGAAAACAGTTTCTCGGTCAGCTCCACCTTCAGGTCACTGTCCACCGAGGTGTAGTAATCTCCAGGACTGCTTGGCTGTTCAATATATAACACTCAATAATCACTTACTGTGATGGTACACTACAAGTGTGGTGATGAGAAGATGCAGTATTTGTGTTTACCGTGGAGCAGCTGCTCAGGCTGGGAGTTGTACTGCTGGCCGGCGGAGCCTGGGGCACAGAGAAAGCGGCGGCCATCTTGGCCAGGTCTCCAGCGTAGCTCGTTTTGTGACCATCATTAACAGAGTGAGAGACAGCAGGAGTGACAGAAGACACTTTGCTGTACATCGGGTGCTTCTCATACTGAGGGTTACCTGAAAGAAAGATTTGTAGGTGTGGAATAAAACAGAGATGTTTTCTGATTAATTAGCCATTTTTATTTGGCCATGTGGATATGATGCTGTCAGTCTGACTTATTAAAGTTGTTTCTGCGTTCTACATTACTATATATATATAGTGTATATATGTATATATACAGTGAGAAATAATATATAATAACTGATAGTAACTAACTAATATCCTTTACCTTAAATATCTGAATGATAGTGTGTACGGCTATACATACGTATATACTAACATTCATCAATCAGGTCAGTCAGATTTAAAGGCTTTATTCATTTGATTAAAAAATACAAGAAAAACTAATATTGTTAAATTCTTTCTATATGAATACATACAAAGTTGTATACATCTAAAATTATTAGAATATGTAGATTTGAAGCTCACGTCTTATTTACGTCTCATTCGCTTTTTCCATCCTAGATATCAGGACAAGCCATTGGAACACCTGCATCAGCCCAAAACTAACAAAAAAGCCATTTCTCACCAAAGTCGAGAGAGATGATGGTGTCACCAGGTGTAGGTGCGAGCTGGGTGAGATCCTCAGGCTCCTCTTTGAGTTTGGTGAAGAGCACTTCTCCTGGCTCACTGCCCAGGCCTCCTTTGCTTGGACTGAAGAAACGGTTCAAGTGCTGAGGCTTGAACAGAGACTCAGTCTGGTCCATAGAGAAGATCATAGACTTCTCCTCAACATCGCTAAAAAAAGAGAGTCTGGTGAGTACGACTGAGAGCTGTATACACACAACACTGCAGTAAAGTTGAAAGTAGATGTGCATCGCCATTAGCTGTGTTAGCATTCATTAGTTTCCCCCAGTGTTGATATGGTAATTTTTAAAGTGCCATTTACAGAATATATAGCTTTTATTTTATAGCTATATAAGCCTAGAGGAAAGTGCAGTGGAGTAATTAAAGACAGAATTTTCATTTTTGTATGATCAAACCCTTTAATATTGTATGGAACTAAGAAGAAAATCCAAGGAAAACAATGGCCTTGAAATTAAATGGGTTAAATGCACAAAAAACACATATGGCACACTATACTTGGCCACAAGGCACTTTTTTTTCGCTTTATTATGCTGATAATTTATTATTATTATTATTATTATTATTTTAAATAAAAAATCTAAATGATTAACAGTGCAGAATTATTTTCACTTGCTACTTTGTGTTTCCAGTCTTTATGCATCAAAAGTATTGGTACCCTTTATAAATATGAACAATGTTACTCTGAAGCTAACCTGCCTCCTTAAACCCCAATTTAGTCCTGAAGTAGTCTTTCTCCAGAAAATCAGCCTGTTAAAATCTGGAATACACCAAGTCTTATACAAGTCTTAAATACACCAGGATTATTTTAAACCATGACTAAGAAAAGGCCATTTTAGTCTAGGATTAGGCTTAATCTATGTCCAGGAAAAAGGGGAATGAGCCTAATATTATCTTGACTATAGACAAAGACATCTGCTATTGTTAATATCTCTGACTATCGTTAATACATAATACTATCATCTATCGGCACATCCCTATTTTCCCCTTTGAGTCCCACAGAAAGAATAGCAGCATAAATGGTTCAGAACAACTGCATTTTTGGATGAACTATCCCTTTAAATTGTATTTCTTGTCTATAATCGGATTACAAGCGTCGATGAGCAGAGCACAGAAATGTCCAGACGGCAGATGCAGTACAAACATCACATCATAAGCTTTGTCACCTTTCATTTTTTTTTTTTTTTTTGCCTTACCTCAGCACGTAGTTCACGCACACAATGCACTGGGGCTGGGAGTTGCGGCTGTTGTAGATGACGGTACCCTGGGTCTCCACCCACACATAGCCCCCACTCTTAGCCAACATCCTGTACTGACCGCTCACAGCCTGGCCCTTAGTGCACACTAGTGAGGGAAGAAGAGGAAAATAGCGTCTTGAGAACACATGCGTTTCCTAAAATCGACTGACATTTTGATTTAAAGCCTACTCCAAATGTTTTCTCAGCCATTAGACATGTTGTTTTGATGATCTCTAAGAGGGTCTTGGGTAGCTATAACATAAACCGGGACAGACAGCCGGACTCATCAAGGGAAAGCGAACATAAGCAACAGGACAAACAGAGAGACGCAGACAATGAGGGATTGCTGATCTAAGTTTTGACAGTCTGTCTCCATGGCACGTTCGCCCTGGACTCGGTCCAGATCTGCCGTGGGAAAGCATTGGTTTCGGGTCAGGCGGTTCATGCATGTGCTGCTCTGCAGGACGGCCACGCTGCTGGAGAAAGCCTTGCCTCTTTATACGAGCGGCCAGAAAGGAAGTCTTATAGAAAGATGCAGGTTATAAGACGAGGCCAGTGTCCCTGTCTCAGAAAGCTTGGTCCTTCTAAAGTCCTCCCAAAATATCACAAAATCTTTTAAATAAATCATCTGCATGTAATTCTTCCCGCTAGTCTACAGTGAAATGTTTTCTCATTCTTACGTGTGGTTTTATAAAAAAATAGCGGAAAGATATTTTTATGCATTTCAATTAAACTCAAATCAAACTGGTTTTTTTTTGACTAGGTTAAAAATTAACTTAAAAAAAAACAAACAAGCAAAAAAACCCCCAGCTAACTAACATAAATATGAAAAAAAAACTCAAATATATTTATATACACACACACAATAAAAACAGATATATTATACAATACTATTATTATTTAAAATAACTGACTTCTATTTGAAAATATTTTAAAATTACATTTATTTCTGAAAGAATTTTTTCACATGATCTTTTAAAAAAAATAAATAAATAAATGTGCTGATTTGTAGATTAATAAACTTTATTGTTACTATAATAAAATGTTAAAATCTCTGCTGTTCAAAAGGTGGGTCTGTATCGTGTTTTTGAAGGAAGCGTCTTATGCTTGTTAATGCTAAATTTATTTGACACAGTAAAAATTGCAATATTTTTTTAATTTAAAGGAATGGTCTTGTATTTGAATATATTTTAAAATTAAATTTATTCCTGTGATGCAATGCTGAATTTTCAGCATCATTGCTCCAATCTTCAGTGTTACATAATCCTTCAGAAATCATTCTAATATGATGATTTGCTTATGAACCATGTTACATTTTACTGAGCATTCTTTGAGAATCATATAAATATCAGCATTTATCTGAAATATAATTTTAATTTTGACCATAATAAATCTTTACCATCACATCTGATCAATTTAATGCTTCTTCCCAAATAAAAGAATCCACAAATGTTGAACGGTACTGTACATCCTGAACTGACTGGAGCTAAATAATGACACCATTGTCTTTCAGAGCTGCTATACAGCAGAATATGAATTGTCTCCGCAGTTGAGTTTCCATAAATGATTCTGCCGTTTTTCCTGTTTACGTCTGTGAAGCTGCTTTGACACAGTCTGTATTGTATAAAGCACCATAGAAGTAAAAGTGACTTGACATGATTGTTATTTTAATTTATGAAGCTACTATTATGATATTTATAGATCATAATACTACTTTCATTTATGATTTTTTCTTATCACACAGAAAGAGTTGCTTATTTGCTTTCATATATGACAAAAAACAATGCATAAGAATACAATTTATAAGACTGAAGTATGGGAATGTTTTTTTACAGCTGTTTGATAAATGATAGGAGCTTTTAGAAAAGTTTTAAAGGTGATCAGAAAAAAAAAAAAAAGACAAATAAGTCACTAGGCAGCTTCTCTCTCAACAAGCCTAATCCAGATCAACACTTTGTTTTCTTCTCTACACACTTTGAAAAGACTCTAATTACATGTTAACGTCACGGTGGACAAAAGCCACTCGACATCCAGCATCTGATTAGGAAGCAATCTGGGACACCTGGCCCGGCTGAGGAGCACCGTAGCTGCGCTCTTATCTCCTCTGTCACCCCTAATGGGGTTCAAGATGTCCTAATGGCTGCTTCGCTCACCCTTAATAGAACCAATCCAATAAGGCTCTTTTGAATCGTATTCATAACTCAAACATGCATGTGAAATGCAATTAGTCTCAAATGCAATTTGACTGAGGGGGGCTGGTCTCAGTATATATATATATATATTGTTGTTTGCTGTGTGTGGACAGTCTGTGTTTATGGACATCAACAGATATTAGGTTTTTATCTCTGCTTAGCAAAAAGACAGACAGATAAATTAAACCTAAAATGCAATTAGGTGCAGGCAATGTTGATGGTTTGAAAAAAAATAAATAAATAAAACTTGAGAGGAGGCATTTAAATTAATACTGCAAAGGTTAAAAAGTTTGAGGTCAGTAAGATCTTTTAACCTTTTTAAAAGAAGCCTCTTATGCTTAACAAGGCTGTATTTATTTTATATATATATGTTACTTTTAATATTTTAATATTTATTTTTTGAATTTCCATACTGTTTTTTATTTGAATATATTTTAAAATGAATTTTAGCATCATTACTCCCATCTTCAGGAATCCTTCTAATAGGCAGATTTACTGCTCAATACATATTTCATATTATTATTGATGTTAAAGACAAACAATGACAAATATTTTAAATGTAAATAGTTTGCTAAATCATAATAGTCTTTAAGTGCTATTTCTGATTGAATGCATCCCTACTGAATAAAAAGTACTAATTTCTAAACTCTATGATTCACAGCCAAAGCCATTTTTACAGAGTATCTAGAAACCTACTTCAGTGATATCTGCAATGAAACATTCATGCATCTTATTCTGATTAAACTGCTTTTCAACAAAAGGTTTAATTAGACAATGCACAATGAACAGGATTCAGAGTATTACGAGACCACTGGGAAAAGAGGTCATAGCTTTATGGATTCAGAAAGAAAGTGAGTGTGTGTGTGTGTGCACATATAGACATGCAGCAGTCATATGATTGTACATGTGGATGCGATTTTCGTTTCTTAAATATGGTCAATTAGTTCCCAATAACACATGCTGGAAGCATGTAAGAGTGTTTTTCTCATGAATGACACGTACAGTTCTGGTGGCTTTTGGTGACGCTGTCGGAGTCCAGAGCGTGATAAAACTCATATGCCGACCGGCCCAGGAGATCTTCAGGACTGTAACCCATCAACTCAGTAACTCTGGAAACAGTGAGAGGCAAATAACATTTCAAACACACACACACAACTGCACAAAAGCTCTCAGCTATTTTCTTTGATCTGCACAAGCTTAGTATTTTTTAAGCCAATTTAATAATGATCCATTTCACGTGATTAGTTTGGCTGATATCAAGAACAGAGACCTTGTGTTTTCTGAGGGTGAATAATTATAATTTATGGGCCATAATATAACATTATATACAATTTATATATAGTGCCTTCAGGGGGTTAACTGCATGACAGTTAACTGAAAATATGATAAATAAAGATGGAGGAGTAAAATGACCAATTCATATTCTGAACAAAATTTGAAACTAATAACCACAAAGATGCCATTCTCCTCTATAACCGCTTTACTGTAATTAAATAAATTTCATAGTTGATGAATTGTACATTATACAATATAGAATAATTGTGATTGTGACTTTAAATAATAAATTAAACCCAATTATATATACATACATATACGTGTGTGTGTGTGTGTGTGTATTAATAAATTGCATTTATATTACATTTAATTAAATGGAATACTAAATTTAATAGATTTATTATAAATTAAATACAAATAATAAAAGTCCTGTATTTTTGCAGAAAATACAACTATATATACAGGATTAATTTATTAACAATTATTATTTTTATTATATTTAATTATATATTACACTATAATTATATTTTATATACACACACACACACACACACATACACACACACTTTAGCATTTCCAAATACTGTGATAATCTGTTAAAGCCCTTTTTTATGTGTAATGGTTATGTGTTTTGGTGTAATGAATATGACATGAGTTTTACTGAAAGTGTGTGTTTAGTGTATTGAGTTAGTCCTTGTACTGAAGTTACATAACAGCAGACAGCTGCAGATCACTGACTCTGTATGCAGGAGTGTGTGTGTGTGTGTGTGTCTGGAAGCCTCTGTTCATTAAAGAGACTTCTATTCACCAGTCATTGAACTAACCACCTCTGAGCTGATGAGGCACACACAGTATAGGGGCTGGGGTGGATCTGAGCCAATGGTAAAAACGTTACCTATCAAAAGGCAGTGTGTGTGTGTGCACATGTGTTTTGACTGAGAAATGAGAAAAATCATTGCAAAAATTTAGAAAAACTGATCAAATGGCATATTGAAATACACAGAGGTTGTTTAATGAAGGCCTTGGACCTTATTTTAGATCTTTCCATAGACGCTCTGCTCCAGAAATGAAATAATTATGATTTAGACCAATCTTCTCTGGATTTGTGTGAGATGACATCACAATAATGACCATAATTATGGCTGGATGGGAGCTGGAATACATTAAATGACTCTACTTTTCTCTTATTTTTCAAGGTGACATTGTAGAAAGCAGGATGCACTTTCAAAAGCTACCAAGGACGGCATTTTAGCAATCACGACATCCATTAAACATGTCTCATCTGTTCCTTAATGTAATGTTTTCCCCTTTTGTTCCAGTTCCTCATGGCTTCAACCAAAGACCAGCCATTGTTCATGTATGCAGGTCAACGACACGATGAAACTAGATTTCTGATATCTATCATCAGTTCATTTGACATTAAAAACTTTATTACCTTAAAAAAAAAGTGTCTGAAGCAGCTCTCACAAGTTTGCAATTATCATATGAATTTTATGTTTTACATTTACTGAGTATATTATTCAGACACTAATATGTTACGGCTGAATCTCTGGTGTTTATGGGTGCTGTAAATTCTCTAAGTGCATAAGCAGGGAAGCAAGTTTAGCGAGTCTGGCGTGGAGATTATTGGGTGGAGACATTAATCACAGAAAACATGACGGTCAACACTTTGAACTGTGTAGAGAACAGGGACTTCTGTGTCAGAGGAGACAAGAGGAAATGTTTCAGTGTAAACGATGGTTTAATGATGCCACTGGGAGTCACACATTTCCACTGGTCTGGGCCTGGAGTGTAAACCACATTTTATTCACCAAATTAAAAGTCATTTCAAGTAGTGCCCATTCACATACTGCATGCACCCTGCTGCTGCTGACCTTTATATTTTGGCTCATTTGCCAAAATTACTTTTCTTCCTACGTCCAGTGTAGTTATTGTTAACTAAGACTAAGAACTCAATTTTTTTAACTGAAATAAAACTGAAATATACATAAAGAAATTAAATGAAAATCTTGTCTTTGCGACTTATTAAAATACAAAATACATTTCAGTCGAATTAAAATAAATAAAAATAAAATGTAAATGTAAATCTTAATAATAAATATAAAAAATAAGTATTAAATAATAAGCTAATAAAAATGACTAAAGCACATGAACTATAAATTTAAATGTAAAGGTTAATGCAAAGTATTTATAAGTGCTATTGATTATTTAATATTTATTAAAAAAAATTATAATTCACACAAAGCAGGGATTTTAATTGAATAAAATATGGTAAACCTCATGTAAACTGAAAATATAATGGGGAACATTCTGTTAGAAGCTTTAAAATAAGCTTTAATTTTTTATTTTATATTATTTTTTATATTTTATTTTAATATTTTAAATTAATTTTTATATTCTTTTTTTGTATGCATTATTACTTTTTATTTTATATATATATAAATATATATATTTTATTACTATGACTATGAAGACTATCCTCTACAGTCCATGTGTAGTATCTCCCAACAGAATAACTATAACTCCTTTACTGCACGTTGACCCATAAATGTTGTTTTGTGAGTTTGTACCTGTCATCACAGTAAGTGAACTTCATGTCCATGCTGTGGCGGCTCAGGAAGGTCTTGCTGTCGAGCGGCGTGTCGATGTTTGATGGATGGGCGATGGGTTCACACATCATGACCACACAGGTGAGCGGAGGCTCTTTAAACCCACACAGCACTCGCGGGGGACATCCGTTACACACCTTCAGGTGTCCCGTACAGTGAAGCACCTGCAAGTACAACCGCACCTGTATGAGCCACACGAGCGACGTCTGACGCCCAGCCAGTGCTCATCACAAACACAACTTATTCACCTTCCAGCTCGCTGACTTCAGGTTAACGGTGCGCCCGCGATTTGTGACTGTGCACTTCATTCTCATGAAGAAATCCCTCTCTGTGCTTAGCTCCTTGCCTTTCTTTCCCAAGCCTGCATATTAACACAAACGTAAAGAGCGTTTCAGTTTAGACATGGGCCAAAAAAATTCCAGGAAAACATTCCTAGCATTCTCTTTCCGCGCAAACGGAAGCCTAAACTCAACACAAATATTTTTTCTTGGGTTATCAAATTCCAAAACATCTTACAGCACTTTTAGCTTTTGATATTATCGCTCTTATAAAAACAAATGTGTGAGCTAAAACCAAGCAGAATTACAAGCTGAAGCAAAATATGACTGTTTGAACGCTTAATGCAAGTCTTGTTCTCAGAGAACAGTTCACCCTTAAGACTTTCCCTCATGTTTTGCAGAGAAGAGACAAGTGCTCCACAGACGAAAAAAAAGTCATTCATTAGAGTCATTAAAATCAGTTTAATAAAATGTAATAAAATGCAATTTAATAACATTTCATTTAATTCATTTTAATTTAATTAAATTTAATACTTTTTTTATTTGCTTTATTTATTCAGTTATATTGGTTTCATTTAAATGTTAGTCATCAAAAAGCAAAAAAACTTTAAAAAAATAATATAAAATAATATAATATAAATTGTTGTTAAATAATATACAGTATATATATATATATATATATATATATACACAGTATAAATATATAAATATATATTTGCCCCATCAATGGATTTAAGAATAAGAATTCAAAAATTTCTAATGAATTGTATATTATATATATTTCCGATTTTTATTCAAGAAATTGTGTTGTCATCTTAATTTATTTTTTGATTTATGATTTAATACAATTTATCACCAAAACTGGTTAGAAAATAAACATTACTATTTTAATTAAGGTTTGAAAATGCAATCAAATAAACATTAAAAGTAACGATTCCCGATTTTTCTCTGGGCTTTTCTCTGGCATTCTCACGCATGCTTTGTCTACATATAGCAGGATTTGAAGCTGGCGAAGCTGAATAAACAGAGGTGACATACCGGCTTTGAGGCTGAGGTTCTCGCGGATCTCCTCGTGGTCACAGGGGTGAGTGAAATCAAAGATGCTGTGCCCTGTGAGCTCCACCTGCACACAAACACAGACAGCTGCTGTCAAACAATCTCTGCTAACACTTTATTTCAAGGTGTCTTAATACAGAATAATCATATAATTAGGGACCTAGTAGTAGCTGTCGTGAAATATAATTTACTGATCATGTAACTAAGTTAGGGAGCGGACTGTAATTACGAGTTTCTAATTATGTAGATGTAACCGGCAGCTACTGTTACACATGTTACATATTTGTCATCCTGGAAGTGCACAGTGTATAAATTGATTGCCTCTCAAAAGAAAGAGCTGACTCTGAATCATTAAAATGAGATGTTTTTAAAATGTGCCTGAAGCGGTTTCATGTTGACGTAAAAATATTACCATATTGCCCATCCACTTGTTGGTCTCTTCGTGTTGGTCTGAATGAAAATGCAAACTCATTCTTTGCCACTAGGTGCTAAAGACTAACAAACACTGCTTTAAATGAAATCTACCATTTACAAATTACTGCAAATTCACTGAATGAATTGTTTGGAAGTCATCAAACAATTAAAGGCAAAAGTAAATGCTTATTATAAGAAAGTGTTTATTGACTTTGCATGCATGTCAACCTGTTTTTCGGGACTCTCAAAACCAAAATATAAAGCTTTAATAACCCATAATAGCTGCAATTTTTAAAATGTTTACTTGGCAAGAATGCATTAAATTGATTACAATGGACAATATAGACTTTTATATTGTTACAAAACATTCTATTTCTAATAAACGCTGCTTATTTAAACTTTGCGTTCTTCAGTTTTTTTATTCACTTTATTAATGTAGCCTTGGTGGGCATAAGAGACTTATTATTATTATTATTATTATTATTTTTATTATTTTGTAAGTTTCTCATTTAATTTCTATTAAAATAATGGTGGACCTTAATACAACAAATGGTCACATAATCATAATGCTACAACATTTTATCTAACATACCACTACCTGTTTTATTAAGCTTTCCACAAATGCCATTTTTATTTTTGTAGTAAAATGTGACCTGGACATGTTTTTGTGACTCACAAAGGATATGGATTTTTATGATTTTCATCATAAAAGCAATTTTTCAGATAACAAACTGATAAAGAGCCACAGCTCTACAAAACAGCAGCCATGTGTAAGGAAGCAATTGGCAGCCATGAGATAAGTCCAAGAGCTTCTGCAAGGGTACCAAAAAAGTGACACATCCTTCCTCCCATAGAGTGCTTGAAGGAAGCGGGCTTGTGCTGTGGTTAATAATGGCATCTCGTCTGACAACTATTAAGTGAGCCAAGAGGAAACGAATGCTAAACAGACAAACCGCTAATAATAACAGGACTAAAGGTGAGTATCTGTCTGGATGGGGATTCATGTGTTAATGAATATGTTTCTACTCACCTGTGTGAGACCCAGGAATTTGTTGATGTTCTCTGACAAGAAGACCATGTCTCCGTCTGATGTTACCACGCTAATGAAGCCTCCCAGTGACTTCAGATACCAGTTGTCCATCAGTCTGTCTACCTCTGTCGTCTCTGTGGCGGTAGCACAGGCTGCAAAGGGGCACAAACATGAGAGTTTGAGAACGCACACACTCGCTAGTCTTGTTCTGGCTCTTAAGTCTCTGGCCAAGGTCCAAAATAAACAACAGCAACTTCATCCTGCTACTCCGAACCCTCCCAACAACACTGACCTCCCTTCTGTCACTGCATTCAGCTCCACACACACACACACACCAGATACCCACATACAGTGATACACAGACACCCACAATGCCCTGCGGTTTGACCGCACTAAATCTGTGCAGTCTTTCAGTTTAAAGTGACAAACGCCAGCTGTTCTGTGGAAAACCCACATCTGTGAGAAACGAATGGGAAGGGGCCAATATTTGTGGTCATGCTTCTCTGAAGATCACATGCTCTTTTGGAAAAATACATAAACTTACGCAAGCCAATGTAAAGATATAGGTAGCACACTCTTTAATCCATGCATGCTCCATTTCTGATGCATAAAGCATTAAATGATATAGTGGGGTCCTAAAGATTGATACCTCACTGAAAATAAATATATAGAAAATAAGAAAATAAATAAAAAATATTATTAGAGTTAGACTGTTTGCTATTGTGTGACACAGGGAAAAAATAAATAAAATAAATAGAAAAAAACATGAAAAAATATAAAATAATAACTATAATAAAATAAATAGATAAATAGATTAAATAAATAAATAAATAAATAAATAAGAGATGTATCTTCAATGTTAGAGTTTTATATATATTATTACATTAATCTTTTTTATTTATTTATATATTTTATTTTATACTTAAAAAAATATGCCAAAATATTTCGAATCAAGTCAAATAAATAACAGCATCTAGTAAACCCTGCTGTTTATAGTATACATGCTAATATATAACTGATTGCACAATAAAACAAACAGTTCTGATTTATTCAAGTAATCGTTTGGAAAAACCAATCGGTTGGTGATACCCTCACTGATATATGGTAGACTTTGGTCGAGTCCTGCAGTAGACCTGGCAGAGCTTCAGGAGGGAGGTGCACTGGACAAGAACATGGAGAACAGAGCGGCTCCACGCTGGGGGGTCGGAAGTCTGTGATTGCTCCAGTGTGCTTCCTCCAGATAAGAAACTTTCTCAAGGTCCATTGAGAGCCCAGGGCTGGATTTGGGCCGAGCCTAGAGACCACGGCCCCAGGAGAATTAGACTTACGTCTTTGAAGGGTTCTTGCCCTGGGGCTTTTATTCTGAGATGAAACAAAACTGCACCCAAATTTTGGGTTTCAGAAATTGATCATCTGGAAGTTTACTAATCTGAATTCATCTGCTGCCGATAGACATGCATCTTCAAGTGCATATGATCACCTGAGCTAGAAATATTGATATTGACTACGGATATCTAAAAGTCATGCAAAACATCTGGCAATGCTTTTGCCCATCAAGATTACAGGATGTTCAGCTTTACGTAATGTGTGCTAAAGGTAATGGTGTTATTAATAACGCGAAGCAAAAAAAACAACAACTAACAAACTAAATATACATCTCAACAGAAAGACAAAAGCTATAAGCACTACCTAGAACAAAACACATAAAATACAAACAAAAACCACAAAACAAAACAAAACACAAATGATCTAATAAGCATGCAAAAATAAATCAATAAAATTATTATATAAATATAAAACATTACTTGAAATAAAAAAGTTAAATTAAATAATAAAAAAAAATCATTTAGTTTAATATTAAGTGCAAAAATTACTTCAACCAATAAATAAAAGGTAAAAAAAGTAAAAAAAAAAAGTTAAATATTATTTTTTTTAATATATATTTTAGTATTTCATTGATACTAAAATATAAATGCCACACAATTTTATAAAAACATCTTGAAAACAAATACATAAAAAATAAATAAAAATATTGTCAAACAACAACAAAAAAAGATAAGTCAAAAAACATTAACAAAATAAACCAAAACACACACAAAACACACAACACAAAAAAAACCCAAAAAACAAACAAATCCCAAAAAAACCCAAAAACCCAAATAAAACACAAACAATAATTAGATAGGCAAAACCCCCAGAACACACACACACAAAAACACATGCAAAACACAACCCAACCCAAAACAAAAACACACACAACTAAATAAAAACACACCCAACCACACACCACAAAATATTAGAAAACAAAACACAATTTGACCCAAAAAACAAAACACAACCCAAAACAAAATGCATAAAACACTAAACAAAATAAAAACCAAAACAAACAGCTTATAGAGACTTGTTTTACGCAATACATGGCAAGATATATTCATGTGCATTTCATCAGTAAGCCGATATATTGCCCAGCTCTATACTGTATGGGTCTGTAAAGTATCATAATTGCAGCAGCAACAGCAGTGAGTCACTGATTTCACCAAGATTACATCTCAACAACTGTCTTTTCTTAACATATTTTTTGAGCCGCCTGTGATGGAAAAGAGCGAATCAGTTGCAAGCATCAGTGCATAGGTACTGTGAGGGTTCTTATGTAAAAGGTGTTTCCCATGCACCCTCAGCATGGGCAGGCTGATGGCGGGGAGAGGAGGCGGAGGGATGGGTGTGTGGCGCCAGGCTTGGCCTGTGTTTTGGCTGGCCTGAGACGGAGAGCGCCAGCCTTAAAGAAAGCACCAATCATGCTTCCAGCACACAGCTCACAGACCTGCTGATAACACTATCTGATGTGCCATCTCATACTGACAGGGCTGCTTTTCAATGTCTCTTTCCCCTCCCTCTTTCCATTGGTGCATGTACTTTAACATGAACATGAACATTTGACTGTCAAGTCACTTCAAGTCCAACTCTGTCAGTCGGGAGGTGGATTTTGCGCTCTGACCGCGTACTAATTGTCCGCGGCCCTCTTTAGTGTCTCTGCAAACACAGAATGGAATGTCGAATGCCGGGACTCCTTTGTCCAGCTTCCGGAGATTCTAATTTTATAATAAAAGACACACAAACAATACGAACAAGCTCACATCCTCTCGCTGTACCTGCTCCGCTCTGAGAATCTTTCACAAGATCTGGAGCCCAGGATTCGGTTATCATATACTCACCCTCAGGTCATCCAAAACCCCTACGAGTTTCACGGAAAATAATATTTTGCTTAAAGGGGTCATACAGTGGTACATGCACTTTTACAAGCTGCTTGAACTGAAATGTGTGTTGGAAGTGTGTGTACACAACCACCCTACAATGATAAAGATCCACCAGTAGTTTTCTTTTAATTTAATAAAAATAAGTTGCCCCTTCTGAAATGAAGCCATTCTCAAATGCATGTTGGAGTGGCGTCACACCGACGGAGGCCACACCCACTATAGATAATTGACAGCAGCGTGCCACACAGACAGAACTGGTGTCTTACCTCAGAACCGCCCTGAGTGAGGCGTCATCAGACCGAGACGCTGAGACAAGCAAGACTCCTAAGTGATTGAGCTGTTTTGTTGTTGAATGTATTAATGAACAGAGCAGTAGTGATTTACCCCCGACATCTGAGTGACTGAAGACACAGACGATTAACGTTACGTTTGGTTCTGAAAGGAAACGCACCCTTGATCAAACGAAAAGCATTTATGCAAATCATTCATGATCCAGCCTCACCTACAGAAGCAGTGAGTATAATGTCTTTTAATGAATCTTTGAGTTTAAAACAAACTATATTACAAACTTCCTATTAAGACCCTAAAGAATCATATTAGCTTGTGGAAAATTGGCTTTGTATGACTCCTTTAAAATGGTGCAGTCTTCTTAAAGTCTGTTTGAAAAAAGTTTTTTACTGAGCAATCTTCTACCAATTTTGCCAGTAAAATAGCTTTCAGTGGTGTAACTAAATATATTTATAAATTAATTCAGTCATATGAGTCATTCAAACAATTGTATACTCACTTTACAATGGGAGTGAAATAATCATGTGGACTAGCTACAAGTCCTCTGTCCACAGATTCCTTGACATTCCAGTAGCAAAGCAGTGAAACCAACATTTTGAGGAAATCTACTGTTCCCTTCAAGCTCCTGGGAGTAAACAGCATGCTGTATTGCAACAGATATGATGGAGACCACTGTTTAAAGCCTCCAAGTGAGGGACCAATTACTTAGCTAAACGGAGTGTGTCCAAATGCCCACACCAGTAGAAATAAAGTTGGCAAGTGTTCTGCGTTTATATAATAGCTAGCATTTTAATGTCTATTTAAAATTTGAAGTATTTTTTTACCATGTCATTATTATTATTTTTGCTATTATTATTAGTGGTAGTACCATATTTGAGTAGACAAAATACACTAAAATTCTTTTTCAATTTTCTATTAAAAGTCAAATGTTTGAAGTAAATTATCCTAATACTTTTATTTGGCAAAGATCCAATAAATTGATCAAAAGTGACAGCAAAAAAACATATAATTAAAATAGATTCTTCTTTCAAATAAATTCTGAAGAATCCTGAAAAGAGGATATAATTTGTACAAAAATATGAAGTACTATTAAGCAGGACAACTGTTTTCAACAATGATAATAATAATAATAAAAAATATCTTTAGCAAGAAATCAGCATATATAATTTCTGAAGGATCACGGTCACTCTAAAGACTGGAGTAATGGCCACTAAAATTGTGTTTTGTCATCACATGGAATAAATTACATTTTAAGATGAATAAAATTAATTAAAATAGGAATTATTATAAATTATAATAATTTTTCGTACTTGAAACCTCTGATTTAAAAAATACAGCATTTCTATATATATATTAAAAAATATATATATATATATATATATATATATATAGGATATAGGATAAGGATAGTGAATATATTGCTTATAATGGTTACCTGTTTGGTAATTATATGTTTGGTATAAGAAAAACACATAAAAATTAGGAAAACTGGAATATTTTGGTTTCAATACGGAATGAATAGGTCTATACGCCCCACTTGGTTAACAACCATCACAAAAGATCACATATACCCTCATCTGCTTCTGAAAGCATGGGGATGTCGTGAATGTTTTATGAGGCTGGTGGATATAGCACACGCCCTCATTCCAGTAGATTGTGAAGCTATATTTACATGAATTATTTTATAAAAAATTCTAGGTCATAAGTCTGCTAAAACCAGAGTCTGCCAGAATCAGCAGCATCATGTCCAAGAGTCACTTCCATACTACTGTTTTTTTTTCTTTCTCAGTCTCTCACCGTTTCACGTTATTGGTCCTAGCCGCACACCTGAGCACACTGATGGGGCTGCTGCAGGCCAGCATTAGCAGTCCGTGGTGTACATTTCCACAGTGCTTCACTGAGCTTTAATTTGCTGCTGCTGCTTGGTCTGTCACTATCAGGTTTAACCCTTGGCCATGGCTGTCCCCAGCCTCCAAACTGCTTCTGAAATGGTTGTCTCTCACTACTACTGTCACCAATAAACCTGAGTCACTGACCATTTATACACTACCTTTATTACTTTGAACAAATTTCCTTTCCAGTTCTCAAAATGTGGTTGGGCTAAATTCAATAATCATATTTGATGTTTAAAATTATCAGGTTCAGTTTCTGGTCATGATCATAAGATATAACTTCTAAACAATAGTTACTTCTGGTAATTCAGACACAAACGTAATAAGAGATTAAAGATCTCTACGTGCCTACAAAGAACGCAAGGAAAACTGACTGGAGACTGATCATAAAACTCAAAGGGAAACACTGAAATGCATGGTGCAAAACATTCAGTCAAACTATTAATTGAGAAATGCCTAAAATGCTTCAGTCTGTTCTAAGTAACAAGACAGCTTTTCTTAAGTCGTACAGATTGAACTGATAAGAACAGACTAAAACTCCATCAAATGAGGCAAGAATTTCGTGCCAGAGGGCTGAGTCACAGAACAATTGGGGCATACTGGCCTTGGTGAGCTTTTTGTGTATGATCAGAATTTATGAACTGGAGGAGTTTGTTCAGGGTCTGCATTCTATATAACATGTTGCTGAATATGGCTTACTTGGAAATGCCTTTATTGTTATGCTTTCATTTAACATTGCAACTTACTCAATAATATTTCAAGGTTAGTACATGTACATCTCTATGGAGAATATTTCTATTTAAACATGCATTGTTTATTAAAAGGGCTATTTTTTAAGCAAGAAAAACTATTTATATAGAGTAACTTGGCACTTCCATTAAATAGTATTTTTATCCAAATGAAACAATTAACAACTCATACCAACAATAAATAAATAGCTAAGCGTGATAAATAAGTGGCACACCTTATGACATATAGATTCAACTACGTGTGACAGCTAGCATGGTGTCTTTGAAACCGACAAACAAAACAATTAGGCTACAGGAGAAAATGCTAATTTGTCTAAATGGACTTTTGACTCTAAACTTCTTAGTGTGACAACTAGCCCCGGTGTCCTTTATATATGAGGAGTAGGTAGCCTATTCTTTAATGTAATATAAAACGTTACAGCGTTAACTGCCCCGGGTCTCTCCTATAACAGCACTCCTGGTATATAACAGACTTCTCAAAGAGTAATTTGTGTTTGTCTTTGGCCAGTACTTTGCACAGGTGTTTAAGGTGAGACGTTATACCTCTATTATCAGCCGTTATGATTTCAATGAGGGTCGTCACTCCCGTGTCAACAAAACGCCGTTAGTAACCGTCCACACCATTCCGCCCCGTTATTTCATAAAATACGTGTTTATTTCATATAACTATAGGCCTCCTGATAAGTACAATGTGCCAGAGTTAACCGAAATATTCCCAAATTAATATTCTGCTAGACTGTATTGCGCAATCCCTTTCTAACAGATTATTATGGGACGCTTCAGTTTTCAAAGCGGAATATAAACACAGCGGACGTCGTCCTAAATACTGCCATAAAACAGCCAAATAGCGAATAAAAGGCAACATGAATGGAACTGTTAAGTTAACCATTACGTGTTGGATGATAAAGCTTTAAAAGCGGCTTCTTACCTTTGTAGAAAGCTTTGAATGAGGACGTGCTCGCGTCTCTCTGCCTCCTCCAGTGACGCTGCTGGTGCCGCGCGCTGCGTCAACAACGGCCACTGGCTTATTCTAATGTTGCTAGATATATTTCTCTCTCTTTAGGCAGCTGCAGCACCCGTCGCAATAAGGATGCTGTCGTCTGCACGACACGATCTCTCTTCTTCACTCTGTCTCTAACATCCTTTCAAAATTGCCTAAATCATTCCCCTCCTCCCTCCTCCTACTCTCTCTCTCTCTCTCTCTCTCTCTCTAGGCTACCTCCCTCTCCCCTCCATCCCAATGTACAATTGATTCAAATGAGGGAATACGATTAATGCAACACAAGTAAATTAACCTCTTTTTTTAATACACAGTGAATGTGCATAAAGAAGGTAGAAGGTTTCCTCAAAGGAGGTAAGTGTGTACCCTTCCCCCACTGGCACACACACACACTAAACAGCCCTTCACACCTCTCACATGAAACCCCAGTGGCACAATATGCACACCCTCACATCTCAAGGAAAGCACAAATTCTGTGTTCAAATTGTTATTCCCGCCACCACTGATTCATAAAGACTATGAATAATGTCTGAATAACATTGCACAACACTGCTGCATACAAATACGTCTGAAAGTAGAATTTATAGTAAATCACAGAAAAGGCAGACCTACTTATTTGATTCTAAAGTACTGAATTTCAATTTGTTTCTTCTTGATTTGTGGAAACAATCTGAGCATTAAAGTTCACACCTAAATCTAACTGTCAGTGGGGTGTAGGATATACACAGATCGTACAAAGAGTGAGAATAAGAATTTATATTAATAAAAATTAGCAATATGTTTCCAGAATTTTGCAAACAAAAGACGTCCATTATTCATTCTCTGTTGATGAAATTTGAATGGCCAAAGAAATCTGTTGCAAAAATGTGAGGAAATCTTTCGCCCCCCTCTCAAATAAAATTGTGCAGATTCTAACAATTGTGGGTAAATTTTTTACCCACAAAGTAATTACAAACTGTCATCATTGTCACAACATTGTCAATCAAGAACCTGCTATTCAAAAGATTCTTCTGAAAGGTATATCTGGAAGTCGATCAGAAACAATATCAACAGCTTTGCAATAAAAAGCAATATTTTAAAATTAAAGATCTAAACACCTAAACTAAATGATCTATTACAGTAATATCAGCTCTAAAGTGTGAAAAATCACCTCATGTATGAGTCTATATTTATCAATATAGAAATTATAGGCAAAACATTTTAAATGAATTTGATATTTTGTTGAAAAATTCAATTATGCATCCCAAAAGAGTAAGCAGTAACATTTACCCTTGGGTTTTCCCTAACCCTTTTATTGGTGATACTTCAAGGGTAGTCAACTGAGTTTGATTTGGAAAATATGCATAAATAGATTGGAAAAGTTATAGCAACATTATTTCAAGGACTTGTTTTGGCATTCTGCTCAAAACTTTGACTATGACTCATTTTATTAAATGCCAAAAGATGTTTTCTTTAGGGCAGAGCAATGATACACAGCACAAGAGATATGTCATCCAATTTCTTCTTTTTTATAATTGATTTTGAAAAATTGGACTCTGGAACACAGATATACAGAAATAATATGATTAAAAAAACTAGTTTCAGGCAAAAGTTGCTCAAGGCCCTAATCCAGTAATAAACTAATCTTGAAATTGAAATTCGTGTGCCCATGCTAAGGAGAGATAAAACACAAAATGCAATGAGAGATGCTTGGCACAGATGAAGACAAAGAGATTTGTTAATTGATTGTGTTGTCTCGGTATGAAGTCACGAAAGGAGAGATTAAATAGCTGTCAGGCTATAGCAAATGATGCTGGAGCATGGTGGTTTAAAATGAATTTATTCCATGAGATTCCAGGAAGTTCCAGACTCCTCATTCTCCCCTGGCTCTCTTGTACACAGACAAGAGGATGTGATCATTTTTCAGTGCCCTTGTCCCCAGAGACTGACGCTGCCCGTATAAGCCAGACCTCACCAGGCTGATACTAAGAGCCTGGACCCTGATTGACTGCGCGCGCCAGTCCCTGCTGTCGTATTAATTTTCATTTTGACTGCTGGAGCCTCTACAAATCTCATCAATGCTGTCATGGACTGTGGCGGCGCGCATGTGATTCGGGCACTCAGCCCGCGTGTGTCCGCCTGCCTGATGTGATACGTATTCTGATTCTCTTTGTTCAGGCCATGTAATGAATAGCTATTGATGTCAGAAGAAAACCTGTCATTCAGTGTATGTTAACATGTTGCTGAAAGAACGGAAAAGGCAGAGATCTTCATGGCTCTTTGCCAGAATTAAAGTTGGGTGCAAAACACAAAGACTAAATCTTGTCTTAAAGATGCACAAAAAATGAACAAATGAATAATAATGAAAAAAAAACTAATGATAAAAAAAAGCATACTTTTGACCAATATGGTTAAAACTGCATTTTGTGCATATACCTGCAATTGCATTGAAAATTTCAGCTTTATCCACGCCAAGAGTTGTGTCCGTCTGCAACATAAACAAAAACCGACTTACAAAGCACGTCGACTACGTGAAGTGAATATTATGCTGATACTGTTTCTGTCTGGTCATTCCAGGCTTACTGTATCAGCTGGCTCCAAACCTTCGGTAGGCGAGCTGAGCTCCATCTGTTGCTTTGAGAAGGATCAATAGTTGTGATTTCTAATGATGTCTAAAAGCTCTGGGTAACTTGAGCATTCTGCCCAAGGCCCCACTGCTCGTCTTCAACTGCCACTGAAGAACAACCCTTGTGCACATGCAGAGGTCACCCAATATCGACTGATTAAATGCATAGTTTGGATTGTGTATAGCTAATTAAAGTATCATTCCTAATAATACATTTTCACATCCACATTATTATGTCTTAATAAGTTATTAAATGCATTTTTGAAAAATATTATTTTAGTATCACAATAGCAGTCAATTTAAAATATATATGTATTTTTTGAACAAATTTCCCAAGTATTACAAATTGACAGTTTAAAATATAGAAAATGTATTATATAATATATCTAAAATAAAATTTAAATATTACATTGCATGTTCAATTAAATTGCATAGCATTGTCTGAGTGTTGCCTGAACGTTTGAAATAAAATAGCCATTTCCAGATCAGCCTTATGCATTCCTCAGTTTAAATTCAATACAATAGACACTGAAACTGAAAGATCACATAACATTTCCTATACTAAACATGTTTTGCTGGACATATTCCTGCATGCATGAGCTAATAAATAAATGCATGCAAAAAAAACAACAACCCAAAAACTTGATAACAAAGTGTTCCATCCTCTGTTATTCCCACGTCCAATCGATGGAGCCCTTTTCATTTTGTTTCCCTTTCCTCATCTCCAGGCAAAATGGACAATTAGCATTTAGATAGGAAGTACTCTCATATAACCCAGACATTGATGGCCTTTTCTTGAAAAATCTTCATACCCTGGGGACACAGAATCAGTGGCAAAAGCCTGAAGCAGCACTGCGACTCTTACCTGAAGGATGGCACCTGGACACGATCCTCTAGGGGCTGTCTGTCATATCTCTTAAATGGGCTTCATGGCCCCCAGCTGTACACATACACATGTGTGTGTGTGTGAGTTGAGCAGAGACAGACTGAGTTGATCAGAGGTCCTGCTGGGCCCTGCATGACAGCCTGTAACAGTCTGTAAATATTTGTACATATACAGTATATTAAAATTATTTACTAAAAATATAGGCTAAAGGGTTTAAAGTGTGTTGATGTGAGATATGTAGGCTTCAGAATAAGACGTAAATATGTCTGACATGAATCCACCAGTGATTACAGTTGGTTTTTGTAACTCTTGCTCTTGAACTGTACACCGTGCTCTATTTCTTCAACACAACATCATCCTCACAACAGCACAGCACACATCCGAGGGGAGCGGGCAAGCTTGCCAAGAAGAGCTGTTTATCCCTGCCGCCCGGGGACAACAGGAAAACGAAAAACATAAAGCTCAGAGCAGTTTCAGCATCTTTATCTTTAGAAAGTGTCAGGCCAGTCTGCCTGCTATAGAGCAGCAAATCCCTGGACTGGGAATTGAGGATGTGCGGCGACAGACGTAATGCCATCTGCCTGCGGGGCATATTGTGACGGCTCACCGGGGCGCTGCCAGTGTGGAGCACGTGATGTGACGCCAACTCAGCACACACCTGCGTTAAAACAGCTGGGACGTATAGAAAAATTAAGACAAAACAAAAATGAAGGAGTTTTTGGAATTCACTTCTGAGTGTGTTAGCACATTAAAGGTATACTTAAAGCATTTAAAGGTATACTTCACCCAAAAATGGTGATTACTATCAAAATTATAGGTCTTATAGGTCTTTTCTTAGTAGTAAAGTATTGTAGATTTACTGGAATACAGTATGTCCCAGTTAACAGAATTTTGGGAAAATTATGCCTTTAAGATAAATATTCCATAGAGTGGTATTCACCAAAAACGTTATTTTAAAAAATAATAATAATTGAATTTAAACCAGATAAACTGTTTTAAGAAACCAATGTTAGACGTTAGGATTTAACTTGCTCATTTATTTTACAGACCTGGTTGTGAATTTTCTACTAATACTAACACTAAGATCTAACCTAAGATCTTAAATGCTTGACAGCACTTTAACACATACTGTATATAATGTGAACAATTATATAAACTCCAACACTTGACTTTCTTTGTTTTATCACTGGCTCCAGGAAGCACAATGAGATGGAAAGGATGGAAAACACACAATGTGTGTTCATACTGAGCTGTAGATGAATTACAAAATTAGCCATGCATCAGGATTAATTTTTGTCATTTGAAGCAGCATGTGCAGATGGTTGCATATGTAATTTGAGTCTGATTAATTCTTCAGTCCTGTTGTGCGTATTGAAGATGTAATAAAATTCTGACATGAAAAGGACCAGAGTTCAGTGATGGCCACAAGAGGAGCGGACCCACAACAGATGAGCCACCCAGACCCTAAACAGACCACACCCCTCGGCTCTTATCACAGTGGATGAATCCCATGGGACACGACCCATTAAACCCCATTATCTAGATAGAGAGAATATGAGAGAGCAGGACCATTGATCCGTCAAAGGAGGCAGGTGGGGGGAGATGGCTATCATCTCTTGTCTGCTGGCTGATCGTCCTGGGGAGGCTGACATTTTTGGAGGTCCTCAGAAGTCTGGAGGTGACACCGCTTTGTCATAAGACAGTGCTTTGTTTCCGTCAGATGTCAGGTTTGGCCAAAACCCACTGCATCGACCGTTTCCCAAATGAACATCGACCTCAACCGGGCCAGACGCCCTTTTTCTGATTTCAACCACTAAAGAGAAGACTTTTAATCGCAGAATGAGATGAAGTTCCTTTCAGCATGATGCCATGCAAGAAGCTCTCTAGATGAAAGCGATGCACAAGCTCTATGAACTGTGTATCCGGAGGAGAGACGTGGCTCAGATGCCAAGATAAAAGAATCTCTCTGCATGGCGATTAGCGAGATTGACAGAACTGCAGAATGCACTTGCTTTCCATGCACATTACTTCCATTCACTTGGTCTTGACAACGTTAAAAGAGCAAAGTTGGAAAAAGAGTTAGCTTGCGATTTTTGTGCTTTATTATTGTTCTTCGGTATGGTAATAAATGTATTTTTTGAAAGTTATTAATACTGCATTCGACAAGAATGCTTAAAAGTGATCAAAAGCACCCGCTTCGGATGTTATCACTCGTTTAAATGGGCCGTTATCAGTCATTATCAGCCCATTCATATGGGTCAGTAGGGGCCTGCTGCACCTACTAGTAGGCTTAGA
>JAUCMT010000024.1:3206559-3221899 GCA_032357475.1 Enteromius thamalakanensis | reverse complement strand
CTCATCAAGGCTGCATTTATTAGATTAAAAATCCAGAAAAAAACTGTAATATTGTGAAATATTATTTCAATTTAAAAAAAACTGTTTTATGTATGAATATATTTTAAATGTAATTTATTCCTGTGATACAAAGCATCATAACTCCAGTCTTCAGTGTCACATTATCCTTTCAGAAATCATTCTAATATGCTGATTTATTATAGAATTATTAATGTTGGAAACAGTTGTGCAGATAAATATATTTTTTGGAACCGGTAATTTTTTTTTCCTTCTCCTCAGGATTCTTTGATGAAAGTAAAGTAAAAAAACTACAAAACATTTGACCAAATATAAAACATTTCTAAAATGTAAATGTATGCTGTGACTTTTTTGTTCATTTAATAGATCCTTGGTTAATAAAAAAAATAATTTCTTTCAAAGAAGAAAGAATAAAAATGTACTGATCCCAAACTTTTGAACAGTAGTGAAACAGTAACTTACTGTAACAGTAAATCTGAACATTATTATCCATTTTAAATAAATGTTTCCCTTTTTAATATTTTAATGAACAAAGAATCCTAAAAAAACTATGAAGCAGCTCAACAGTTTCCAACACTGATAATAAAACACCAGCATATGAGAATGATTTCTGAAAGGATCATGAAGACTCGAGTAATGATGCTTTGTATCACAGGAATAAATTACATTTTAAAATATATTCACACAGAAAATAGATTTTTAATCTAATAAATGCAGCTTTGATGAGCAGAAGAAACATCTTTAAAAACCATAAAATATCTTACTGACCCCATATTTTTGAACGGTAGTGTAAATAAAAATCAATTTTGGTGGATTATTATAATCTACTAAGCTCTTGATATACAAATGGGGCCATGAAAGGGGACTCTGGCTACCTTACACAACATGCATGAATACAAACATGCCAAATATATATAAAGCATTGATCTAATCTCTCTCCTACCTACAGTAAACCACCAAAACATATGGGTTCAGTATAGACAGACACAAACAAACACACACACACACACACACACACACCTACAGCATCACACACTCATCCCTTCTTGGCCTCTTGTATTATCTAATGGGACAGGATCACTTGTGTCTTAAGGTTAAAGGTTTTGTACTCTATCTGAATCAGCCATGCTAATGTAGAGATATATTGTCTTTTTTTTTAGTTTAGAAGCAATGTTTGGTTATGATCTGCCACTCTGAGATTCATCAGATAAGGGTCAGAAAGCTTGTTAGGGAAGAATTGTCACGAGGATGAGGCAGACTTCAAGGCGCTCTCAGAGCCACTACACACGCACACAAATGCAATCTCTATTATTCTCTCATTAGCACTCTCTGATATTCAATAATCTTCACAGATAAAGTTACATGATGTATTCAAGGTACCAGTGTTTTCCAGACTATATTCAGCTCATTTTATAACCTATTAACACGCTGCTTGATAAGTAGTGCTTAGATAGCTATCCTGCTCGCTGCAACAAACTTTAACCCACTACAGCTTATAAACTATAAAAATACGTTTTATCGCTACCTTAAATGTGGTGCTATCTTAAAAATTGATACCTCAAAACGGTGCCAAAGTCATAAAATGCACTTTCAGTAACTCCAAGTTCAAGTACTGATAAAGGAAATGTACTTAAAAATCATAAAATTAAGTAGAGATTACAAAAACAATATAATTTAAATTGAGAAAAATATATATTTTTATATAATGATGAAAATACTTATAAACAGGCTATTTACAATGAAAAAAATAGAAATAATAATAATTTAAATAATAATAATTTTAGTGCAGAATTCTGTTGCATTTTAAAACAGGTCACATGCTTTCAATAGATTTCTGCAAAGGGCTATAAAAATTAATTTCTGAAATAAATAGATCCACGAATAATAATAATTTAAATACAATTTCAAGACGTTTTCTTGCATATATATATGTATGAATACTTTTAATATTCAGGAAAGGATATTTAATAGTCTACTTGCAACTTATGTAGCCTACTGTATGTTAGTTTCCGTGCGTTATGTTAGATTTGAAAGTAATATTCAGAAGAAGCAGCGCTCTCTTCTTGCCTCTGGCTGTGAGTTTCACAGAGATCCACTTGTTGCTGCAGCTCCACAAACCCCCGACCTACATCAGAAAAGATTACCCACAGACCGCTGAACTCACCTCTTCTTCTCTTTCTCCGCTGTCATCTCTCTATCTCTCGTAATTCCCGCAGCAGTGCGATCTCTGCGCAAACGGGACGCGCTCCAAACTCCCGCAGACGTTTGCGTTAAAGCACAGAAAATACGCACAATTGATCGTAAAAAATACAGTAAAGTCCACCAGCAGGGCAAAAGTGACTGTACAGTCTCAGAACACTGCCAAGGATCGTACAGTCTCCCCTTTTTTGTAAAATCCAAGCGCGGTGGGGCTCGTCGCGGTGAGGGAGTTTCTCGCTTGTTTTATGGTCAGTGAAGTTCACAGCCCCGCACTGAAGGGCGCTTGACAGCTGAGCAATCAATCACTGCTCTCTGATTGGCTGGAGAAGCCGCTGGGACCCGCCCACCGCCAGAGCTGACAGGATTCGCTGCGGCTTTAACTTATCCAAGAGCCAGCATCAAAGTTTAATCAAACTCATTGCAATCAGTTAAGTGTTGTAGATTAGTTGGAAATAGCAACCACATGATTATAACTATAAACTCTACAAGATGACATGTCTCTCTGGAGCAGGAGTGGACAAGTGAGATAAAAGGCTATTGAGAAAGACAGCATCACACACGTAGCCTAATAATTTAAGAATAATGTTGCATTAGTTGATTATGACAATGTATGGCTTTCCTAAGAAACACAATTGTTTTATAGCATATTTTTGTATTTTGATTCTTAATGTAACAGCATTAGTATTTCAGAATGTGCACAACATACAGCACATAGCTGCAGAAATATATTTTAAATGTGTTTTCACTTGGTCAGAAAATAATTCAGAATAGAAAATATTAATAGGTTCCTTTTAAAATGATTGGTTAAATTAGGTGTAAAATCAATGCAAAGTATGTGTAGTGTATTGTGAATCAGAACAGAACAGTTTGGTGTTTGACGATCTGCTCTCTATTTACAATGCCACGTTTACTGTATGTTATAGTTACTGCTGTTTGAAATACTGTTTTTAAATAAGTTTTTATAATAAAAAAATACAATATTGTTCAATTTTGTTACAATGTAAAATAATTGTATTCCATTTTGATGTGCTTTTAAGTGCACTCAAACACTCAATAAGTTGCATTCTGTACTTTAATAGTGAGCAGATAATTGCCACTTGCAATAAGTAGTATAAATAGCAAAAAAAGCTATTTCCATGCTGCAATTTTAATTTATTGTAAATGGCATTAAATGGCCGCTGCCTCTTATCTTTCATAACCAATAGGGGCACTTTAAAATATAATTTATTCCTGTGATGCAAAGCCATTAATAAATTAATACTACTACTATATTCAAGTAGAAAACCGTTATCTATTATTTTGCGTTGCAAAACCTACTAAAAAAACTATGCACAAGTGAAAAAATCAATCTTTTAATAAAATCTATTCATACAGCATTTTAACACAAGTGTCTAAAGCTTTTATTAGTAGGTTACTGTAGCTTTGCAGTTAAGTTTCTTCAAGCATGTGCCACAGTTCTTCTGGATTTAGTCCGTCTCAGTTTCTTCATGTGAATCCAGACAGATTGATGATGAGATCAGATCTGTCGTCAGACTCCTTGTGCAAACAAAAATCGAACTGGATAAGGCCTATTACAATTAATGGCGAAACGAATGTCTGGAAATGTAAACTGATGTTTATTAATGACACAAAAGATAGAAATAAATGTCATATATTCTGAAAATACAGCACAGTAACTTTCACTTTAGTGAACTATTGCACTCATTGTTCATCTTACAGAAAGTCTTAAGCATTCCCACAATGCATTTTCTCATGTCCTTGGACATCTATATAGCCTCCAACTAGAATAGAAGGTCACATGTGACAGGACTAATCCTTCACTCTTTGTTTTGGTCATGATGACCCTTATATTTAACCAAAGTTCTCCCTCTAATTTCTCTCAGCCTTAAGTCTTTGGTTTGCTCATTACTTCCTCTACAGTTTATTTATTCAATCATGCACTCCTGTCTTCTCCAGCATTCAGTACCAATACAGAGTACAGTATGCACTTAGATTCATAAAACACTTTTCTCAGCTACAGTACTGTGCGGTTGGAGATTAATTCGGACTCATTTTGGTTCATTTCTGACATGGTATTTAATAGGTTACAAACCAAACAACGCACATTCACATCTTTTGAGAACAGTACATTTGGCACACAGTAAAATGCAAATAATGACATGACAGTGACTAATGGCAAAGATATCCAAATAAAATAACAAATAAACTTATTGACATACAGTACATATGAAGCTGCACAATAAAATAAAAAAGAAATACATACACATATGTGATACTTACAGGGACATAAAACACTTATATAACTTATATTAATATGCACTGTACCTCTGTATGTACAAACATGTATTCCTTTGTGAGACACAGATTCACGTTTAACCAAAGAGGTATTTCCATCTTTTGCTTGAACATGTCAATGTTTTTTCTAAGTAGAGTCATTTCAAAAACAATAAAAAAGTTACCCATGAAGCCCAAAATAGCCTTGAAAATTTCAAGTCAGGGCACAGGTGTAGCTGTGAGAGGACTCCATCCAAGCTAATAGATGCCAGTTCAGAGGGAATAAGGCCAGGCAAGCTTCGAGAAAAACCACCAAGCAAACGAAAGGTAAACTCAACAGATCTGTGAAATGTAGGAAATGAGTGAAGGTCTCGAAGTAAGCATGAGACGCTGTTCACAATCCACTTTCACTGTGATAGGATATATAAGAAACAGAAAAGAAATATTATGCAACAAGAATGAATTGGATTGTGAGAAGTGAATGTTCGCAGCAAAATAAACGTGTTTGGATGCGAAGGGTAACATCAGAAGAAAGATAAGGTTTAGTTTTTTCAAATCTGGCAGCAAATGAAGAGTTTATATGCAATAGAAGCTCTATTTTTTGTTATTTTTAACCTAATCTAAAAAACTGCAGTTGTATATTAATTGGAATGCAAAATAAAAAAAACTGAGTTACCTGCTTTTGTAAAGGAACTCTTTAAAAACATGTTGACTTTTATCTGTTTTTGCAAATAAACTCTTCAAATTCACGTTGACCTTTAAACCTAATTTTAGCAAGAATCTGCAAAAAAATAAATAAGAAAGGATTTCCTTGATGACTGTAACTAGTCTTGTCGCCTGCATCACTGTTACAGCTTTCATATTAGGAGAAATTCTAGGGTATTTCAGCTGTGCCATATTTAGAATGGAAGATCAATTCTATGTATTTTACTTTTTGCCACAGAAGCGTAATATTTTGTGTCTTGCCGGATTAGAGTATATGAAATACAGAGGCTATAGCAGCTGAAATAAAGGACCTGTGTTAGATATGGCATGACCTGGCAACCAATCGATTACCAACCAAAGAAGACAGTGGAACTCCGCGGCACTGAAAGTGAGATGGAGAGATGGAAAAACTGCTAAATACACATACGCATACACTCCCCCCCACACACACACACACACACAATATTGCACATAACAGTTTCTCATAGTCTAATCATACACAAGAATATCATAGGCATAACCATGCAGTAGATGATTAGTCTATTTTCAAAGTTCACAGGCTAATGATCGGGGTAATCAGGACTTGTATGTATTGTAGACTGTAGAGACTTGATTGGCTACTGTCCTGACCCGTTCATAATGATAGGTCTTGTTGCATTGTAGAGAAACTCAACAAATTCCAAATCCTAGCAACAAAACAATCCAGTAATACAATGAAACACACACACTAGGAAACACTAAAGAGGGTACTTGTGTAAGCTTACCCTTCAGCAACACGCGCACACAGACACACACACAACACTTGTTTTGGTGACACTGTCAACACTGCTGTTTGGAATGGAAACGGTGTGGTGGTTTCATCTCAAAGGCAGTTCTGAGTCCTTCGCAGTACCGTCCAATCACTGATCAGATCCCAATGCAGAGTGCTTAAAACTCCCCAATTCACACGCATCGCATCTGCAATACAATCACTTGTACTTTACATTTGGTTTTTGCATTTCAAAACGGTGCTAGTGTAAATGGGTTGGAGAGATGATGGGAGAAGTAATGAAACATGAAAAGGTTTCTAACGATCTCCATCTAGCTGCTTTAGTGATGAGCTCCCTTAAGTGTTTTACATACATTAAATTAAGATGGTGTGGATGTGTCTGAGTTCAGCAGGAAAGATTATAATGCATAACTCTCTACTTTTAAATGAAAGCATCAAATTGTAGGTAAATGAGGGTCTAGGATCAGCTCGTGGGCGTTCACAGCGTTCTCAGCACACGTGTGCACCAGGTACAGCGCAGGAGATGGAGGTTTTGGTATTAGGACAGGGTCTGTTCGCTGAAGTAAGAGAAACCCTTGAACTCGTCCTGGTTGATCTGCTTGATAATGGCGTCTTCCACCGGGGTGAGCACCGGCTCCTCGCGGGTGAAGTCCTGGTCGAAATTGTTGACATCCCTTTTAGTTTTCTGTTAATTGAAGAAGAGAAAATGTGCTAAATGAGTAATTCAGAGCAAAAAATAAATAAATTACAAAAACACTATTGCTGTCATACAATTAATCATAATTAATTGCATTCAAAATAAAAAGGAGAAAAAAATAAATAATATATCTCTTTGTACGGTTTAAAATTATTATGAATTTATAAATAAACACAGTATATATTTAGAAAAATATTGACATGTATGTATTTATATTCATATAATTTATATTATATCTAAATTAGTGCTGGGCAATGATTAATTGTGATTAATGGCATCCAAAATAACAGTATTTGTGAACATACTGTATGTGTGTGTGCTGTGAATATTTATCATGTTGTTTTGTTATGTTGTATGAACACACACACACACACACACACACACACACACACACATGCATGTATATATTTAAGAAAAATATGTCACATTTAAATATTGCATATATATCAAAAATATTAATATTTTTTATTATTAACAATAATTAAAATTATTAATATTATTAAATATTATCAAGAATATATAATGTATGTGTGTCTCTTTATATATACATAAGAAATATACACAGTACACACAGATATTGAATGATCTGAAGCAGACTGTCAGTCAGTAAAACGGAGAGTATCAAGATTTTTAAGGAAACAGAGAACAAACAGCGCTGGATGAAGTGGATATTCACCTACTAACAATTGAAACAAAAGGCTTCTTTCTGCGAGATAAATGAGAAAATTCAGCTACTGCTGTGTCATGTGAACAAGTGGCCATTCACACAAAGAGTGTTTTGTGTCCGCCTACACTGTTTTTTTAGTTGTTTTTCTATGCGAACATGCACTAGATGGATGTCTTTAACCGTTTGGATGCTATATAATGTTTTTGTGTTTTAAAACATGCATAAAGACCATTGCTCTCATTGATTGCTTGATTTAAAGAGTTTTAAAGCTAGTAGAAGTTTGTCATAGAGCGCATACAGATAGACAGGTAAATAACGGCATTTGTTTAAATAAAAAAAAAAAAAAAAAATTTTATGATGTTATCATGTTTTTACTGTTATATTGTGTTGGTTAGCTGTATTTTTTTAAAGTTGTTTTTAATCTAATCAAAATAACCCAACAGTTTAAATGAGATTAATGGTAATGCACAATGAAAAAGCATGATTTGTGAAAATTGTAAAAAAAAAAAATGTTTGTTTTGCAAATGAGTTTTGCAAATTAACTTGTCTTTCTTTTCAGTAAAAAATATACTTTTCAGTATATATATATATGTATGTATACACACAGTACTGTGCAAAAGTCTTTGGCCACTAGTATTTCCACCAACAAAAAATTGTTTTAAATGGGTTATATTAAATAACCGATAAAAAAAAAAAAATTGTTGGTGAAAATACTAGCGAAGGAGCGCTAACTCGCGTGAAGAGTGAAAAAAAGGAAGGAAAGAGAGTTCGGCAAGAAATGGATTCAGTCAATCGGGCATGTTTTACTCTATGAACTACGCCACCGGAGACGCTGACGGCCACGCTGCAAAACAAGTCTATTGTGCTGCACTTTTACTTCTCGAAACAAGAGTTTACGACTTTTTTCTCGTTATTTAATACGTTTTTTCTTGAAATTTAACAACTTTAATCCCGTAATTTAACGAGTTTATTCTCAACATTTTATTTCGACTTTTTATTCTCGATATTTTAAGACTTTATTCTCGTAATTTAACAACTTTATTTTCTAAATGATTACATTTTTCTATTGCTTGGCCCTAATCCTCTTCCGTACAAAACAAAAACAAAGCTTTAACTAAATGCACACACACAAACAAACAACAACACAACAAACCCAAACAAAACAAAACAAAAAACTTAATATATCTGTTTGATTTGCCTCATATCTATAGATGTTTTACACTCTCCTAAGGGCTCTCATCAGCCTCGTGAGCAGGTGTGAGAATGGGGCGGACAGACAGGCCTCTGCTCACACGATCTGAGAGGCATTCCACACACACTTACAGAATACATGCATCTCTGTTTCAAAGTACGGCGTCTGCTGTGTGCAGAGAGTCCAAGAGCATCTCAGATATCCCTCTGTTCACACTACCAAAAACAGAAGTGTGACACAAACACTTCAAAGAACCACGAGGGCTGAAGTACTGCTATGTTCCTGATAGCTGCATTTGGAGAGACCAGTGTTTATGTCTGGGCTAAGACAACCAATATACAGAGTTAAGCTGTGTTGTAACCAGACACAACATGATAAGTGTTAAATGGTATATAATATTTCTTTAAAAAGATAATCTGAATATTTCCTAATTAGTCTATAAATGGAACTTATTGGTTGTTTAGTTTATCTCTCTAGCATCTCACTTGTTAGGTCCCACCCACAGTAAAATCTCATTGGTCCAATTAGACATAAGTGTTTATATAGTGTGTACTATAGGCAATTTGCCAACCAGGTGAATAACAACATTAAAAACCTTTGATATGAAGCTGAAATATGTTTGGAAATTGGACAAAAAGACAAAACTCTGTGCACTTAACTGCTCCTTACAGGAAAGTACTGCAATCCCATGGACCATTGCAAATTAAATTAATTAAAAAATATGAAGAAATGTATAGGTTATTGCAAAATATGCATTTTATGCTTAACAATTTTAGAAGTTTATGAATATAAGTAAAGTTTACATCATTTGCCATGCTGGAGTGTGTTGGTGGGTTTATGTTGTTTATGTAAAGTTTTTTTTTTTTTTTCATAATTCTCTGATTGGTGGAGATTTCTCTCAAGAATCATGGGTAATGTAGCTTTTCACCAGGAATTGAACCAGTTGAACATGGTTGTAAAATAAAAGTTGCAATAATATACAGAAGGTCTGTCTTCAAAGATTTATGCATTATCATTCAAAACTAATTTCCCATGAAGAATATAATTTGTTTTTTAGGCTGCACTCCATTAAACAATAAATACCTTATAGTTGCCTGTTATTTTATTGTTTTATTTTATTGCGTTGCAACAGCATTTCGAAAAATGTATTATGTCATTGCCTGGTTAGTGTTATTCATAAACACAGTGAGCTGCCTTACTCTTGATTACCAAACGTTTGTCCAAACGAAATCCAGTCATTTCAATAGGAATCAATTGTGAATTGAGGTCCAAACATCTCCCCACACAGATTTCACAAGGAGTTGATCATTTGCCACAGTTTATTAATAAAACCACTATTTTTAGTGCTATTTATTGATATTGAATGACTCATCATACAGTACTTTTTTCATGCTGTGGTGCATTTCTGGAATTGACTTCTGTAGAAAATATAAATACACATAGAAAGGTCTAAGACGGCAAACACATGGCCTCTTACACCCACAAATGTTGTCTACTGTATGTAGGCAGTGCACTTAGTTTTGTAACAAATAGACTATCCACAGTACATTATAATACTTACAATACGTGGTTTGAAAGGCGGCTTGATCTTCCTCTGTTCCAGAAGTACCCAATCAATCTCTTTGAAGAACGGATGCGCTTTAATAGCTTCCTCTAGTCCTTGGGATACTACGCAACCCAGCCGCTTACTAGGGCTCTTCGTCATGAACTAAACAATGGAGTGAAGTAAGAAGAAAAGATTAGAGAAGCGCAAACCTGACGGCTTGTTAACCAGAGGATGTATATATGTGTTATGTTGAGTTAAGATGGTCAGTGATGATGTTTGCATGATATAAGATTGCATCCTCTGGAAAGATGACCAGAGGTGACCACAGGTCATGTGACCAGAGTGACAGAGACACAGGGAGACAGTGTGACATGATGCTGTCCAAGACAAACAGCCTGCCTTTCCCACAAAGCTTTGCAAACAGGCAAAGGACAGCCAAAGTAAATCTTGGACATGTGAAGGAAAGTGTATACACACACACACACACACACACACACACACACACACCAACTAACACTATGGCAATATTCACACTGCAAGTTTTAGTGCTGCTCAATATCAGTACATTATAAAACTTGCTGTATGATTGTGCAGCTATTGACCAAATGATCAAAGGACCTACTACTACTGTTACTGTAAATTGGAGTGACTGTTGAGATGAATGGTGAACAAAAGTGACATGAGTTCCAATAAGACAGACTAAGGTTGCATTGCACCTGCATCTGATTTAGGGCCACACATGGAAATCAGATTGCATGTAGTTTGTGCTGTTCACACAGTTATTAAAGCCAAACAAAAACATCTTGTCACATATGTGAGAAAAAAAAAGAATTCCTATGAGTGTGATACCCTTACACACACATAAACAACTGCTAAAGAACACAAGCTGTCATGCAGAAAAACACAGAGAGAAACTAGTCAAACAAGCCATACAAATAAATATGAGCAGAGACTGAGAAGATGCTTCTCACTGGAATTGTTTTGATATCTCAGTTGTTTCTTAGACAACAAGGTGAAACAGAAGAAAATGAGACTTTAATAAAGGTTTGGTTGAAATGGATTTTACTTAATTACTTAAGGTCATTCCAATTTTCCTATTTTGTTCTTTGGTCACTTTAAAGAGGTTGCATTGTTCACTCTGATTTGAACCAGTTATTGAGAAAAAATAAATACATAAAAATTGTTAAAATTAATCATAATAGGTTTTATGGTCTGATTTATTATTATTGCTATTATTTATTTCAATTTTGTAACATAAACATAAAATATTTCTTTTTTGGTTAAACAGAAAAAATAAAGGTCTTTCAAGAAGTGACTGAATGATCTGAGCTGTACTAACCTTATTCGTTTTATTGCTCTATACTTTTATAATATTTGGCCTAGGACAACAATACCAGTCATGAGTGACAATTTTAAGAAACAGAGATTTATCCATAAATAAGCTTTCCACTTTCCCCCCCCCGACTTTATTGTTTGTTAGGATAGGAAAATATTCGTCAAGATACAATAGAATATAATCTAGATAATCTAGATGAATAATATCTAGAGAAAATCATCCTAATGAAGTTCTTACTACTGCATATTACTAATAAAAAATAATTATCTATAGTAGGAAATGGACAAAATATATTAATAAAACATGATCTTTACTTAATATCCTAATGATTTTTGGCATAAAAAATTAAATCTATATATATAGTTTTGACCCTTTCAATGCATTTTTGGCTATTGCTTCAAATATACCCATACTACTTAAAAGATATAAAGCAGATACTGTATATGACTGAAAAAAACTGCTTCTAAACAATAAATAGCTCCTCGGCTCTTTGTCATAAGCACTTAACCAATTCGAACAGTTAAAAGCCGAGGAACCCAAGCAATGTTGGGCTGTATATCCTGAAACGAGACCTCTGAGATTACACAACCCAAAACTCCAGCAGGGAACACAAACAATCTGTTCTTTTCCCACAAGGAGTGTCATCTTTCTGAGCTGCCGCCTTCTTTTGCTCTCTGAGTGTGAGAGCAAGCAGGAAAGGTTAGCTCTATGTCTTTAGCAATAATCAGCAGGAAAACTGTATCCTTGAGTAAATCCGGACACGTACCGCTTTAAGGATGCTGACGGCTTCTTTGCTGAGCCACACAGGATACAGGACGTCATCATGGAGAATAGACTCAAAAAGGTCGTCCTCATTATCTGCTTCGAAAGGAGGCTGACCGGCCATCATCTCGTACATCAGCACACCTAGAGCCCACCAGTCCACTGATGGACCGTACTCCAGCTCCTGCAGGATCTGCCAACCACAAAACTCTATCAATCTAAAGTTGAATATACACGATCATGTCCAGCTCAGACCCAGCTGAAAGCACTTCCTTGCACACAGGCTACTTTATGAGGTGGCTAATAGGGTTGTTCCTCACCAGTTGAAGTTTTTTTCTGTTTTTGAAAAAATGCTTTAGAAAAAGATTCGGGCTGTTTAGAAAAACAAACTTGTGTCTATTCATGACGTAAAGATAGTGTTCAGTGAACAGCCGAGCAGAGCGACTGTGGAAGTAAAGGGCCCGCCGAGGTTGTTTTATTTCTTCTTGATAGGTGAGTTACACTGGACGTAATAAAGCAACCATTGAAAACCATTTGAAATTCATGTAAGCGCATAAATAGAACGTGGCAGCAGTCTGTCGGAGATTAGCATCACTAATTATAATGACTTCTATAGTATTTTTTCTCACCACTTGTGTCCCGTGTAGACGGTGTAACTCGTTAACTGGGTTTCTTGAGCTATGTATGTGTGGCGCGGAGCTATCAAAGGGGCAAGACCCTTTTGGGGTAGGGGCGTGTTTGTTTTGGTGATTTCAAATATCAACATTGGCTTCCAGAAATCATATACACTGCCTTTAATACTTTTAATTTAATTCAAGCAACAACAAAATTCAATGCAGAACATAGAACTTTTATTACCAAAACAATTAAAAATGCACCATGGTATATGTCTAATATAAAATAACAAATAACTTACACAAGGTTTAAATAGGTGTAACTAAAAATGATTGTGTAATGTATAGGGCCTCACATTTATTAGCAAAACGAGTTAGAAAATAAGGAGTACAGTATATAGGCTATTTAAAATAAAACAAAAATCTGCAAAAAAAAAAACATGAAACCAAATAAATGAGAAAGAAATGATTTTTGTTTTGTTTTTTAACTTCCATTATCACTTAGATAGATGGCAGAAGTCATAGGCTTTTTAAAATACAAAATATTTTAGCATGCACTTCTGCATTAAGATTTGAAACTCTTCCATCATAGTCTTTTTCACCTCACTTTTTCATCTTCTTGTCATCAGCTCAACTCACTCTCCTCATGTAATAAATGAATTGTGATGTCATTTTGTATGTTGTTCCAGGGTTAACATCATCTGAGGTCTTCATCATTCTTTGGATTGGCATCATTTCTCATATGCAGAGTGATGGCATGCATTTTATATGCTATGCTCTAATAAAGACCTCATTCATTTTCATTACAGACTTTCATATTTTTTTAATCTTGATATTTGCTCAGTTTGAATAAAACTCTGAACTCAGAAGTTATCTCAGGTGTTGTGTCAAACTCGGATGCATGAGCTCTATATTCTCTTAAAGCATTTCTGTGAGCCATAAAGGCCTGTTGTATTAAATATGATGCACACACACAAAAAAAGAAACATAAGCAAACTTGTTTTTTTCTTAGGATCAATAAACTGTGCCATTTAGAGGAAAAAACTTCCACTTAAAAAATGCAATTATGTAAAAATAATTTAGCAAATAACTTATTCAGAAATGTTGAGTACACAATATCTAAACTAGTGACTGCTCAATAATCTTCTAAATAACCTGACTTAAATGTGTGCATCAGCAAATTAACAAAAATCTAATAATAAAAGTTAACACTGTAGGGACCAGTTCACACTATTAACTATTAACTACTGTAGTTGTTTATTATGTTCCGTAGCTTTAATGAGAACCAAACTGCAAAAGAGTGTGTGAGTGTGTGTGTGAGGGTGTGAAATACTGTACCTCCGGGGCAATGTAATCCGGTGTGCCACAGAATGTCGTGGTTGTGATGCCATCCAGGATTCCCTCCTTACACATGCCAAAGTCTGCCAGCTTACAGTGACCCTCTGCGTCCAGCAGAATGTTGTCTAGCTTCAAATCCCTGCAAACAAAATACAACAATCTAGCATGTAATAAAGAAATACAATTTATAATAGCATGCATGGTTTTCTTTCCTCTTCAATTTCTGTAATTTGTTTGGATCCTCTATAACCTTAAATCATCTTGCAATGTTAATCATCAAATAACTGATGCATGACCTTGATTCTGTTCAAATATAAGCAACACTGCAACACAACAAGTGAATCCTTTTACTGGACGCTAATAACATATGCTCACGGACAGACAGCAACAGAATAATCTATGACCAAACAAACACTCAAGAATGACCAGTGACAAAATGCAATTCATTTATGAAACTTTAGTCAATTAAAGTATAAAAGCTTTTGTGGAAGTAAAAACCAAAAAAAGTTTCCATAACGAAAATCAGATCCAAAATAAGGTTAAAAGTTATTTAAAATTTGTTTTATAGTGTATTATAAATACAGGCTTCATTGAAAGTGTTACCAAAACATTAATTTGCAGTGCAATTTGATTAAACTGTTAGGGTCAATAAAATAGACAAAATATGAAATATGTATTAAGATGTAATAATACATAAGGAGAAAGAAAAATTATTATTTTAAAAATGTAATCGAGTAATGTATTTCTTTCATGATCAGCTGGATGTGCCAGCCTGCTGAGGGCAATCCAGCTCGCTGCAAACTGTGTGTGTATGTTTTGTGTCTGTTTTCCTTCATGGACTCCTTTCAATGTACTCTTGTCTCCGCCCAACTCATATGTTGTCACTGTTCCCACTCATGTCTCCGCCCCCCCTTGTTTGTTGTCATGGTGTTTCATTGTTGGCTCCACCCACTGACCTAGTTTTATGTGTATATAACCCGGAAGTGTTTGTGCGTTGCTACGGTCCATTTGCACTGTCGTCCCGTTGTTTTGTTACTCCGTGTAAATCTCTGTGTTTTGATCTTCTGTTACCGTAAAAACTCGGTACGGTTCTGTTCTGTAAAAACTCTCAATGATATGTGTCGGGTCCCCGCTACAATAGCAGCGACACTCAGACATGTTTACATAAGCGGGAACCCAATGTGCCTTCAGCTTTCTCTATCTCTGTTTTAACAAGTGATAGA
>JAUCMT010000024.1:3172225-3184807 GCA_032357475.1 Enteromius thamalakanensis | reverse complement strand
ATATTGTTTATAAAAGTTATGACTTCTTTAAACACACCCCCACTTTGCTACATCACAGAGTGGGGGCGTGTTTTCAACAAATGTTTACATAATGGAAGAAGGTGGAGCTATTATTCTCGGTGTAGAAGTGCCATTGTGAAAAAGAAACTACTTTGTGCTTCCAAAAGAGGAGCTAACTAGAAATCAGTGATCGAGTTGTATTCAGAACACTGTTCCACATTTACAGAGGACTGATTCCTGGACCTGACAGAGAAGTCAAGACTATAAAGAGCAATTGTACCTCTGCAAGAACAGTCTGGCGCTTCTGACTCACAACCTTTAAATAAGTAACATTTTCTTATTAAAAGAACCTGCTACTTACTATTCAAACATAAGTTAGGAATAAAACGAATAAAAAGACTAAGTCATGATAATCAGTAATTATCTGCGCTTGTAATGTGTTTTATTGTTTTGGTGTCATAGCCATATTCCGCCAATAACAGTCCACTGGAAAGCTGGCCAATCAGAGCACACCTCGCTTTTGTTACTTCTGACTGCATGCTGCTTCCTGTTTCAGGAGGCAGGGCTTAGGGGAGAAACAATAATATACAGTATGTGGAAAATAATGCCCAAATTAAAATAACCCACAAAAACACATTGCATTACACCAAATACACAAAACAATGTTGTGACCGCTTTAAAATTTGAATATTAGAGGACCCCATTAATTTTAGTTTCAGGTTTAGTGTTACGTAGCTATAATAAACCTGTAGCTGTGCATCAGCAGCTCCTCTGTTATTATGAATCGAGCAGATGTGTTTCTCGATGTTTCTCATTCCCCCAGCATTTTCATTCATGGATCAACTCGCTCTATAAAGTGATTAAATATTCCTCAGTGTCACTTAAGTGTTAAAGTTCATCACTGCTAAGGTCGTAAAGGGCTTTCAGAGGTCATCTTGTCCACCTTCTTTCATCTTTCACTCTGGCTTGTCCTTCTGTCTGCGCTCGTTCCCCTCCTCTTCCCCACCTCCTCCCACTCGTGTTCACAGTAAAGGACACAATGTTCTTTTCGCTTGTTTGGGGAAACTGCAGAAGTAAATAAATTAGAGGAGTGGAGGATGCCGTCATGATGGCTGACTCCAGGTTTTGGTGGAGGAAAATAAACATGATGCTCATGTGAGGTTAGGCCAGCTATTCTCAAACAGTCGGCTCTATCTAAAACAGTTAGCACACCAGCAGACTGAGAGAGAACGAAAGAAAATTAGAACAGTGACCTAATGCGGAGCTTTATCTGATGTGGGCTTATTATAGACCATAAAAGAAATGTTCCCTTCAAACAGGTGCTTGCCCTTCTGTGTCAGGGAACAGGCAACCTGACCAAGTGTGAGTGAGTGTGTGTGTGTGTGTGTGATCAGCTCTGGGTCTGGCTGATCCCGTAACGGTTTGCAGAATTGATAAGAACATTCAGAATTATAACTGCAATTTATCACTTTTAAAATTTAAATTATATATAAATCTCCATTACTGGATATTACATAGATGTTTGTAAAAACTGTAGAACATTGTAGAGCACATTCATAAAAAACAATAATTACTGTACATACACTTAGAGCTAAACATAATTGTATAAATGCATTGTAAGAATAAATATGAATCATTTTAAAATCAGGAAATAAAGTCCAGCTCTTAAGTTAAATATGTTTAAATATGTAAAAAAGGGTTACATTATTTTTTTTATTATTATTATTATAGTTTTTAAATTGTTTTAAATTGTTGTCTTTATTGTTTTATTTTTATATTTATTTATTTGTTTTATATTTATTTATATGTTGTATATATGCACATATTTTAATTTAATTTATTTAAAGGCAGTGTTCTGACATTATTTTAGGTTTTGTTGCATTATTCTCATTTCAACATTGCAACCTATTTCTGTTTTTATGGCTGGTTTTCAATTGAATTAAAAGCATAGTTAGGTGGAAACCAGCTTTTCCAAGATATTTATTTCATTTATTTGTATTATTGGTATTTTTTAATGATCATATTACATTTTGTATTTAGTGTTTTTGAGCTTGTTCTATTTTTCTGTCAGTTATTTTAGGTAATTTAAGAAAAACAAAAGAGCACATAAGTTAAAGTGCTTTTTTATAGTTCTTCTAATAAGAAGAATAAATGGTAATTCATCTATAAATATCTATTCTTTATAGTTAGAAAGAATTAAGAAAGCTAATTTTACCAGTTTACTCATTTTAATATAGTAAACTTGCCGTTTTTATGGTTGGTTTTCATTTTAATTAAAAGCCTTGTCATCTGTGAACCTGACTATCCAAAAGTACTTTTAAGCCTAAACATTTCAAATTCGTCCCTGATTAATTCACCTGTTTTTGTGGTTATTCCCCAAACCACAATCTTGCCCTCTTCAGATCTCTTCAGATAAAGATCTCTTGTGCTGTCAGATCTCCAAAAATGGGACAATTGAGCACCAAAGCTACAATCAAGAGTCGCTTCCTGTTATCGTGTAATGTTACAGCGCCATCTAGTGACATTCTGCAAAAAATCGTTTCTAAATACACTGAATCTCTTTCTTTGTAGTGACTGCCTTTCCTTTTAATTTTGATTATTATTTTACAGCTTTTGAGCTGATTCTAGAGCTCTTACCTTGGTCTGAAAGCAGCAGTAGAGTTGGGTTAGGTAAGGGTGTTTTCTGGCCAGCGCTAGAATACGTTTCTCAGTCATAGTGCAGTCCACATCATCGTCCTGCAGGATGACATCTTTCTTCAACACTTTGACTGCATAAACCTCATCAGTGCCTCTTAACTCCGCCAGCATCACCTGTACACAAGACAACCGGGCCTTTATTACAAACTGTACTAAACTACTGCTGGCAGTAAACAACATTTCTGACCCTTGGAATGATATGAGAGAGCTTTCTGACCCTAAACAGTCTTGCAGGTTTGATAAAACGTAATGGCAAATTATTAATGACTGAATTTTAATTTTTGGGTGCACTATCCCTTTAATGCAGGAGAATAGCACAAAGCTCCACCTTGCCGAAGCTGCCTTTCCCAAGCACTTTGATGAAGGAGAAGTCCTCCAGCGCCATCCTTTTGGTCTGGAGTGTCTTCACCTCTCCGTTCTCTCTGGCCTCCCCGGCCTCCTCGGTCAGAGAGGAGGATGAGGCTGGCTTCAGCTCTTCACCGCGATGGTCGAACGAAAGTGCCTTTCTGATGTTCTCCAGGTCCTTTATGTCTGCTGATCACAAAGCAAGAAGTGAAAATGACACACATTACATACTATGAGACCTTCAGTTATAGTATATATATATATATATGTCTATAGTAATGCATGTAAGAAAGAAATGTAAAACTATCACACCGGTTTTGAAAGCGTGACCCTGTTGAATATTAGAGATTTCCTTATGCTTCGTCTAGCAGGGATGCATTAAATTGATCAAAAACAAGAGTATGTAATGTATATGTAATATTGCAAAATATTTAAATTTTTTTTGGAACTTCTATTTATTAAAGAATATTTGCACAAACATATTAAGAATCACAGCTGTTTTCAACTTTAATAGTAATATGAGATGTTTCTTAAGCAGCAAATCTCATATCATTATTAAAGCTGACATCAGCTGTGCTTCTTTATTTAATTCTGATCTTCAGCATATTACAGTATATAACAGTACACAACCACTGACTAGTGTGAAAAAGTGATGACTGTCAGGTCAGAAATCACAACATTATACATTTTTCATCCACTAAACACAAAAGTAGATTTCTTTGCCAAATATCATTTTTATACTTCTATCCCATAGAAGTAGTAGCTTTTAAACAAAATATGTTTGTTTTAAACCATTGGCCATCTGATTTTATTAAAAACTCAAAACGCAAAGCCACTGCATGACAAAATAAAATCTTTACAAGTCACACCCTATAGACTTCCACAATAAGTACATTATAAATTTACAAGCATACTAAATTAACAATTCAGCGATCATTTACTCATCTCAACATCATTTCAAGCCTGTTTTAGTTTCTTTGTTCTGCTGAGCATGAGCAGATATTTTTGAGAATCTTATCAGCTCCCATTGACTTTCCCTATTTACACAAAAAATGCAATGGAAGTCAATGGGAACCAAATCTGGTTTCTAAATAAACAATTACACATCATCTATTATGTTTCACAGAAGAAAGTAAGTCTTACGGGTTTAGAATGTTTGTATTTTCGTTTGGACTATCACTATTTTATGTGGTAATCAAAACCTTTGTGTATAACACGTGTGTTTACCCTGGTCACATGGTGATGTGGGAGCAGATTTGGATCGATCCTCTTCTGATTGTGGGGATATGGGTAAGGGCTGTGGATCTGGACCCTGAGAGATCTGTGTTAAAAACAGCAACAAATCATCTTTATCATTCAATCATCATTATCTTTCAGGAGGCCTAATCAATGCTGCAGTGCTGCTCGCTATACAGTCCATTATGTTATTAGTAATCATCAGAGTGTATTTCCTACCATCTACAGCTGGAGGAGGAGGCTTTTGACCTCTCAGTCCTATATAGTCACTTCTCTAGTGCAGACTCTAATTCTCTGTGATTCTGCTTCTCACCTTTTTTCTCCTCTGAACGCTGCCGGAGAGTTTATCTGGAGTCACTCCAAGGTCAGACAGCACCTTAGCGATGCCCCGGGCGTCCACCCCACAGTTAGGAGCTACATTAATCTCACAACGCTTGTGCACATTCATCTTACAAACTGAGACAGAAAAATGAAGGGAGAGGGCATTTCAGTGCATGTTACTGCAAGTATAATTGAAACTTGAAAGATTCAGGGTTAAAGCATATACTGTATATATATATACATACAAAAAAAATTCTTTTTTTTTGAGAATTGTCAATATAGCATTTAAGGTTGCAATACAATAATAATAATAATAATAATAATAATAAATTAAAACTGCTGAAAAATATAAAATCAAATGTATACTAAATATTTCTGGGCACAGTTACTTGAACTGAACTAAACTAAACTAAAATAAAGTGTGTATACATAAGCTTATTTTATTTCAGATAACTGCAATAAAAATAAGAAAGCATTTCCCATTTTCATTTAAGGCTGCTGTACTAAAATAACTAAAACAACTAAAATGAAAATAAAAAAAATTACGGAATTAATTTTTCTGATTTTATTAAAAACTCAAACCTACAGAAAAATTAATACAAATTATGAAACCACCCATCAAACTATTAAAATTTTAATTTTTTTTAATTATTAAAATAATAAATAATAAACAGTGAGACTAATGGGCAATTTAACAGAAACACTCAAAAATATTTAAAAGAAAAATGTGCACTGAACACATAAAATTATTCTAATGTAAAATTTCCTGATATTTCAAGCTTTTCCTGGAAGAGCTCTTTGACTAAATTTCCCAGAATGCCGCTCTCACCTTTGCACTGAAGCCCTTGCCTCAGCAGGCCCCACAGTAATGAGCCGCAGTGGTCACAGAACGTCAGGACTTTGTAGTTGTGAATACTGAACTTATGAGGCATATTGACGCTGAAGCGCTGAGATCCCACCTGCAGGGGGCAGTAGAGGATCAGGAAGGCGGTTATGCAGCGCTCACGTGCATTTTAAAACAAATGAAGCTGCAAAAAGCAGCGATTTTATTTTTATTATTTTTAAGAAATGCTCCCCAAAATTAATTAAAATAAAATATTTAAATCTTACAACCCTTGAGAGTAAAAACATAGTATAATTTTCCACACCAGAGGCAAGATTCAGATGTAGCTCTTCAGCTCAGTAGATGTCCTAAGTAATAGCCTCCTTATTTCCCAATATGATTTTAAATCAAAACTGATGACATTTCATTCCAGACACAGGCACATTTGCACATTTTTATAAAGTTTAGAGGAGATGTCTGATCTAAGCAAAAGGTTGTATTTTACTCTCATTGGTGCTAACTGAGATATTAAACGTGAGACATTGTGGGTTTTTATGGAGGTTCCTCTCACCTCCTCTGTGGTGTCCTCCTGTTTCTTCAGACCCGCACATTTGGTGATGATCAGCTCATGGCACCGTTTATGAACTACACATGTGCACACTGACCAACAGAAACAAGCAGACAAGATCAGCTTTACTTTCTGGTGTATTACTCTGGCTTCACAGATAATACTGCTTGGACTGCAGTATAAATATGATATTTTAGGAGGTTCCTGTCCATTTCAGTAGTTTCCTTCATTTCAGATTGTGAGTCAAGCATGCACAATCCCTGCTGAACAAACTATTTTGTTTAGGTACGTTTTGAAGCTGGGATAATGGTTTAACCTGGTCCTATGCCAGCACATGACCAGCATAAACCAATAGAAACCAGCAAAGGACCAGTAAAAACCAGCAAAACACCAGCAGGGATGTTATTTGCATGAATGCATGAATCATCAATCATGGTGTTGTTAGCTAAATGTGTTCACTTTGAACTGTCTGTGAATGGAAAAGTGCTACATGATGAGGCTGACGTTTCACATGTGTTTTGTTGCCTTAGATTTAGAGTAGCTATAACTTTTTATGAGCTATCAAATTGTCTAAGCTGTTGAAGAAAACATCTGACATGGAGAAATACGGTATTTGCCTACCTTGGCACTGATACCCTTGCTTTCCTAATACACCCCTGTGAAGAGAAGCAAGAGAGATCAGTTCTCCTGTATGTTTTATACGTGAGGAAAGAGTCTTTCTGTGATGTAAATATTAAGACATTGGGATTTGTCAGCAAATGTAAGAGAGAGAGAGAGGATAATGCATAAACATCCTGTAACATGGTGCATATTTCACTAAGGAAAGCGACAATTTCAAGTCACTAGTCATCGAATGAATAGCTTTGTTTGCCTGGTCCAGGTTTACTTACATTTGGTGTTTGCAAGTGATCTTGAAAAAGACATTACGCTAATACTTTAAATATATTGTTAACATATAGTAGTATGACATAACAATGAACTTTACAGCATTACCATCATGATATTATCAGCATCACGAATTTTAAAAAGCTGTATCTGTTAATATTAGCACTTGCATTTTTTTTACATTAGTGTTTCCTACTTGATTATGCAAAATGGAATGTACTGTAGATGAGTTTGTTTTGTCATCCCAACAGAAATTGCTCAGCAATGGGTGCTCTGCAGTGAATGGGTGCCGTCAGAATGAGAAACGTAAGTTCAACAATGCACAAGTAATCCACACAACTCCAGTCCATCATTTCATGTCTTGTGTAGTAAAAAGCTGCATTGCAAATAGATTATTAAAGCATTTTTACTTTAAATCATGCGTTTTGTCCATAATAAATCATAATGCTTCCACTAGCTTGTTAGTTTAGTATTGTAGTTGGGACTGTTTTTGCTTGTAATGATTCAGATGAGATGATTTTTTCACTGGTGGAAGCACTAATAATGACATCCTTCAGCTAGATGTTAAGTTTTAATATGATAGATTTGTTTAATGCACACTTCACAAGGTGTTAAGAGATTGTGGGGATTGCTTGTAAATTATTGTGATGTCATTCTGACGGCACCCATTCACTGCAAATGATCCAAGAGTGAGTAAGTGATGCAATGCTATAAGCTTTTCAAATACACAAATGATCTACATCTTGGCTGGCCTGAGGGTGGGTACATTTTCTAGAAATGTTCTTTTTTTATCTGAAACTTTAATAACTGTCGGATTTATGAGGTTCGTGTTGTTATCCACAGCTTGTCTCCCAGTTTTAGTCCCACACATCAACTCAGCACCTTATCTTTTAAAGTAGCCATATTGCTCTGTTCTCTAGAGAGACGGGACACAGCGTGCCCGTGCATGGCGCAGTGTGGAGGAGGCCAGACGCACTCAATACGCTCATAGGAGCCTCGGGGCTTTTCCTGTCGTTACCATGGAAACGCAGCCCACTGAGGCTAAACGACCCGTGAGGAGGGACAGTACAACAGCACCGGCCGCTGCGGGGCTCACCAGATGAAGTCGCGACAGTGCGAGCAGTAGGTGGGCTGTCTCAGGTAGGTGGCCATGAACTTGTGTCCGTTGACTTGATGCACCCTCCTCCGGACGGCTCCCTGCCTCTTCCTGGGACGCATGCGTTCACGAAACACGCGCTCCTCATTCTCACAGCTTCCTGCTGCAAAAACACACACAAATGCACAAACAGAGATTTGACAACATTCACGACCATTATTGATTGTATTGCATTACATTAAATCTACATTTTCATCTAAAGCGAAATCAGCAAAAGAGCAAAATGCAAGTGCTATGACAAGCCTCAGTTAGCCTAATGAAGTACATGTAGCACGTTGTTTTTAATTATGCTGTATAATAAATAAAGAGGGAAACAGAGTGGGAAAATAGAGCAAGCTAGCCTTTTTTGCAAGGCCTATAAATGCAAAAAGATGCTATTTTATTTTATTTTTAAGTCTAAAATGGCATTTTTTTTAAGAATATATTTAGACCTGAATATTACTTAATATTGTGCATTTATTTACTCGTACGTACATTCATTCATTATTTTCTTTCTCTCTTTCTTTCATACATTCATTCATTCAGGTGCAGCTATAATAAAAGGTGCTTTTGAGAGATGTTTAAAACGGTAAGTTACAGTTTACAGTTAAACTTATTTTGTTAATATTAGTTAAGGTATTAACCAACTCAACATATTTTAAAGCATGTATTAAAATGTATTAGAAAGTGCTGAGATTAACATCAACTAAATAAGTATTGAAGTATAGTTTATCGTTAGTTCATGTCAAAAACTGTAAGCTTATTGTAATGGTTACTAATGATTTAAATGAGAAGAAGAAATATATATATAAAAAAAAATATTATCACAATATATTTTTCTTCATATAATTCAATACACAATATTCCTTGTGTAAATGCATTATTTATAATGCTATTTTATAATGTTAAAAATGTTATTTTATACCTTAACAATGAATTTAAATATTACTTTTTTAAGCTCTATTTTAATTGTTGTCCCAGTGAAATATATTGTACTTTTCTGAAATTCTGTATTTTCTGTGTTATTTTTTCAGGATTTTGCTTTTTAATGACAAGACAAATTTATCAACAAAAATTGTGTCTAATGAAATGTAAGAATTTAAACACTTAATCAAATCAAGACATAATTTACAACAAAACACTGCATTTCTGTTTTTGACAGAAAACACACCCATGCACACATATTTGTGACCCTGGACCACAAAACCAGTCATAAGGTAACATTTTACAAAACTGAGATGAATACATCATATGAAAGCTCAATAAATAAGCTTTCTATTGATACATGGTTTGTTAGGATAGGACAATATTTGGCCGAGACGCATCTATTTGAAAATCTAAATACTTAGCAAAATACCTTTAAAGTTTTCCAAATGAATATCTTATTAATGCATTTTACTAATCAAAATGACATTTTGATATGTTTACAGTAGGAATTTTACAAAAAATCTTTATGAAAAATGATCTTTACTTAATTTTCTAATGATTTTTGGCATAAAAAAAAAATCTATAATTTTGACCCATGCAGTGTATTTTTGGATATTGCTGCAAATAAACACCAGCAACTTAAGACTGGTATTGTGGTCCAGGGTCACATATATTTATGATATACATGTGCAATTCCTGTAAGCAGGCCTATAAATACTTGATCATAAATTTCTTGTTGGCTGCATTATTGTTAAATCTCAGATTTAGTATTTTTGTAAACTTATTTGCTTTCGTTTGGCGAAAGTTTTTTGAACTGGTCGATCATAGGCCTCGTCGATCTAATTTTATGCTCAGTTTTTGAGTTAATATTGGCAAAATTCTCTACAAATAATGTTTTTTTTGTTTTGTTTTGTTTTGTTTTGCAAACTTCTTCTGTGTAGTTGCTATGTCATTAAAATTCCACAAAATAGAAAAGTCAAAATCAGCAACAATGCTACACTGCCTTTAGTATTCATATAAGGCTCGGTAAAGCATGCAGATGCATCAGCTATAAAACAGACTGCTGTTTGTCTTTAAATTGAGGTAGGGATGTAAATTGTATCATATACCGGGGGATGAAAAGCGTCTGACAATAAAAAACGAAGAGAACCTCCTGTCGTTTCCATCACATGCCTTCCTTTGATCTGGCAGGCTCTCTTCTCTCATAAACCCGGTGTATGCGCGCTCGGCAGTAACGGCCTCCATATAAGGCTCATAGAGCCAAGTTGAGGCATTTGGCTACTTGGGAGGGCTTGTGATCGCCCTGCCCAGACCAACAGGGATGAAAAACATCAAAGTTCATCATATTTAAACTGGCCCTCAACTCGTTTTTTTAATAGACTCACACCATTAAAGGTGGGTGTGGGATTTATGGTCGTAGGTCACACCTTCCGGAGCAGAACACCACTTTTTCCTGCTTTCTGGAAGTTTGAAATTTTAAGGGGACGATACCAAGTGAACAACCTGTAGGGGAACGGTTTAAACCCTAAAATATAAGCTTAATTAAAGGGATAATTCATCAAAACCCGATATAACCAAGGCTGATTTAATTGTCCATTTGAATAAAACAAATCTGCAACTGACCTAAGTGCAATAAAAGTGTCCTTTGATTCTAAAAAGAATGCACATATACATTTGTGCTAATGTCTTACATATGCATTGGTAAAGGTCTCCACAGGGGTCAAAGGTCCCTGACCTTTTCCAAACAATTTTAGCTGTGCATTTTCAATGGAATGAGAGATGGTTCTCACAGCACTCTTGTAAAGCCGCATAGGAGGGTATTGTCTAAAAACAAATGGAAATCTCATATGCACTCAGAGCTTTTGAGCAATCTGAAAGGGGACTTGAAGAAGGCTTAAATATGTTTAGTCTTCACTGGTGGTTTTATCATGAAATATGCAGATTTAGGACCACTGGTAAAACCTCTGACAGATGCTTTTATTATTACATTGGTTCCTATTATGCAATTTTTTGTTTATTAGGGGATTATAAACCTTTTCGATTGAACAAAGTCAGGGGAATCCTGGAAATATCAGGGAGTTTCTTTTTATAATTATGCTTTTGTAGATGTGTTTGATCTGGAAGTTGCTCTAAAAGTTGCAGGGACTAAATTTGCTAAATTAAAACTAAACTGAAAGCTAAATTAGTATTGAATCTTTGTGTCAACTTCATATATTAGCACAGGTTTTGTATTTATTTTTGTAGCTGATTGATCATTGGCCTCATTTATCTGAGCCTAAACACCTCAGCTTTCCATATATTGTATTTATAAATTTTTTACTTGCATTCTTTGCTCTGAAATATGCAACTGGCTATAAATGGCTCTAAAAACTCTAGATCAGTTAAAGATTTTCAGATATTGTCAAGCATTGCTTATTCAGACAGATTTTATATGTTAAAAATAAATTGAATTAATAATTAACCACAAATCTCACCCTTTTTAAAAAAAAATGTTTTTTAAGTGCACCAGTCTTATTTTCTCTTTATCTCTCTCCGCAGGAACCGTGAAGGTGAAAAGTAGTGGCATCCAGGTTGGAGATCTTATCATTGTTGAAAAGGTTGGTTTGCTAATCAGCTCACTCTTTGTTAGGAATTGAGATCTTCTGACAAATGGCATCTAATAGCTCTCAATGCTTTAGCTGTTTACCTTCCCCTGAGATTAGGGCAATTTGACCCCTCGGTGGGGCGGTAAGACATAACAAGCTTTATATGCATATGTAAAATCAAGATTGCGCTTGCATGTGCGTTTTCAAAATGAAAATGTAAGGTTTTCACACACTGGAGCTCAGTTTTGTTCTAGATTTAAAGCTTCAACATAGAATTAGTTTGCGTTTCTTTATTTATTGAAGTAACCTGTGGATCAAAAAGGGTCTATGAGCTTTTAATGCTGAAAAGAGCTGTCAATCATTTTGAATGACTGAAACATGTGACCCGAGGCCAGTGGTTGGTTATTAGTAATCCTGCCTAATTCCACTCTGGTATTTAGTGTTGTCTTTTGTTCAACTGTTGCCTTTTTGCTGTGTAGACTGAAGGCTATTGTAAGCGAAATTGCGCTGTTGGTGTCCCCCTGCGAAGTCTGAGAACATGAAATTTGATACGCGTCCGCAGTCTCCAATTACCCACCAGACTAATTTTCTTAAAAATGTTGATTTTACACAGAAAGACGGCTCACACATGCTGCCCTCAATCTGGTTTTGTTAAAAAAAAAAAGCACTGTAAAAAACTTCTTATTAGGCAACCTCATGTGTGAATCTCATGAAAGCATGTCCAGCTCACATTCTATTCAAAATGTAAACATATTATTATTATTATTAAAATCGTAATCGTATTTGCATGATTTGCATGAAGAAAATGCATTATTTTACTGTTTTCCTCACCAAATTCTCATTAACGTCTCTTTGCATTTACAATTTATTTTGTTATTCAGATATTTTAAGTTTCTATTGCTTTGTTTACAGCATTACATTAAAACAGTAGATTTAAAAATACTTAAATTAAACTAATCATTTTTGTTTGTAATAAAATGTAGGTGGACAATGTGCTTAATTGTTATGAACATAAAAAACATAAATTCATTATCTTCAGTATTGCCTCTGTGTGTGTGTG
>JAUCMT010000024.1:3154362-3164373 GCA_032357475.1 Enteromius thamalakanensis | reverse complement strand
CAAGTGAATAGCACACCTGATTCTGATCATTTGAATGGGTGAGCGAAAACTTTTGGTAATATAGTGTATATATATATGCATCACATTATATTTATTAGTTTATGCTGAAATGGTAATCCAAATAGAAGGAAATTTGATATTCAAATCAAATACATACATCTTAAATTTAGCCCAAATATTTTAAATCTAAAGCTTTGCTCCATTTGTGGCAGAGACTTAAGCCAGTCTGGATCGCTCTTCATGATATTCTTCACATCGCGTCCAATTCTATCTGTGTCCCTCACCCAAGAACACACTGTGTGTATGTGTGTATGTGTGTGTGTCTGGTCCAGAGCTCTGTGATCTTCAAAAGCTTCTACAACATTAGGGATTAGCCTGAACACTAGGTTTTGTTCACCGTTTTGCCTCCTGTCAGTATTGATTTATCAGCTGCTGAGTCTCAGTGGTCATGATCGGGTGACTCAAGGCCTGCGCCTCAAACTGTTAGTCGAGTGCTAACACTGAACATCTTAACTAGTGGTGCTTCAGGATTTTACCCTGCACATATAGTACCATTAAAAATGTCCAAAGGAGAAATTAATTTTGAAAGTTCATGCTATCTACAGCTAAAAATGCATTTTTACATTTACATTTTTTTCCGTTTGTACTGTTAATACAATATAAATTTAAATTTAACTGGCTTTAAACATTTTTTTTAAACTGTAACTTTTGATTAATTTAACGTACCCATGCTGAATAAAAGTGGAACAGTAGCATGCATCTGTTTTTCAAACCCTGCATGGTTATAGGGTTAGCTGCATTTTTTTGTTTGCATTCAGTGTTTTTTCAATGACTGTGACCCTATTAGAACAGACATGCCAGCCATTTTGGGGCTATGACCTAAAAACTTACAACCACAGCACTAACGTTTCAATACGCATATATCCTTTTAAAAAGTACCAAGAGAAGTTACATGTTCACACTTGCTTTGCTTGACAAAAACATCCATAAACACTCCACACAGTTGTTCAACACACATTCCAGCTGTCCTGAAAGTCTTCTAAAAAAGCAGATTAAATAGTCATTTCTTCAACTGCCATCTAACGTAATAAAAGCTTAATTAAATAATGTATTAAAATGTATAAAGACCCTTAAAAAGTCACATGAAGAAATGCATTACTCACAATTTATGTTATGAGTAAAAAAGACTTTACATGTCAATGTGTAAGTTTAATTTTTACTTGTTCTGAAGAAAATATGAGTGTTGCATCCCTATTATGTCACCCTCTGTTTTCTTTAGGATCCATAAACAAGCATTAACATTAACTTTCTTTTCACATCAACTTTTCTTCTCCGTGTATAAGAATTCTGTAAAAAGCCAAACTGGTTTCTTTCATGGCATTGCTGTCAAAACCCCCTTTTGAAACCTTTAATTTTAAAGAGAGAGTTCACCCAGAAATTATTAAAACCCAGTCATTATTAATGGCTCTCATATCATTCCATACCAATAAAAAAAGAATTAAGATCATTTAGATGACATCCGATAGCTTTCTGACAGCAATATAACTACCATGTTCAAGGCCTAGTAAGGAGACTAATAAAGTAGTCCATGTGACCTGATTTTTGGAACCGCAATTATTGACAATGTTTTATTTTTGGGTAAACTGTGGCTTTAAGTGTAGAGCAGGTATAGTGGATAACACATTTCTATGTGGTTTCTATGGTATTGCTGGTGGTTAGGGTGTTATGAATGTTCTAGGTGGTTATCTACTGGCCCATTTAAAAACTATTCATATCCAATGATATTCAAGTCTTTAGATATGACAAGGGAGCCTTCATTATGGTCCACCAGACAAAAATCATGCATCTGATTGCTTCTCAACAAGACGCATAGTATAAGGAACTGTTGATGTCTATAGACATTTTGTTTTGGAAATGAGGCGTAATGTCATGAAGAGTTCACAAAGAAACATTTGTTGAAAGATAAAGATTTGACTGCAGCTGCTTTATAAACCATAAATGATTTTTCTGGAAATGGCATTTTATTTTGATTATGTTAATAGCAAGGAGGTGGGGCATTAATAATGTTTTCCTATGCAACGACATTAGCCAATCATTACAGTGGCCATCCTGACAAATGCTACAAGACCGGTTTTAAACAGAGGGTAACATTTTTTACATATTCCACATAATTATTTTCTTTTTGTGTTTGTGCAAAAGACTTTCTTAAAGGTCCCATATTGTACACTTTTTTATTTTAGGTGCTGACGTGCTAAAAATAAACTTTTAGACATGTTTCAGTGTTGTTGTTGCTCAGTAATGTCATGGACAGTGGGCGGTGCTCGGACAATGACTGAAGAAAGTGACTGAGTTGATCGGACATCACATTTTTACAGAAGCCATGAAAAATCACTACTTTATGCAGGTTGTGTGCAGTTTGCTGTGAATTGATTGTTTTGATTTTTATTTGGTAGTTATATAGCCCCTAGACCTCCCTCATTATAAAAAAGCCAAGGAATTTGACAGTATATGGGGCCTTTAACATTATAAGTAAACCTCAAGGATAACAATGTACTTATATGCACTAATTAGCGAAATATACTGCCTGTGTGTTTCTGAGGTGAGCGCCAGACTCCCAGGTTCCTCTGCTCTAAAGACCCTCTCACTAGACCCACTGTTTGACCTTTAGTTCTCTTCAGTTCTGCTGAGCATGACAGATGCCCTGCGATCAATTTACAACAAATCCAAACCATCAGGCTCAAAACCCAAAATCAGCCAAAGCTGCCTGCCCATTTGATGAGAAGAATTAGCGCCAATGTGGAGCTGACACATGCACTGATCAGATTTACGCTTGCAAACTGCACTGGAAAACACCCCGCAGACTGGCATCTGCAAAATTCATGATGCACAACACACTTCAAAGATCTATTAACCATCACGTTCAGATGCTATGATAAAATGTACTAAATGTTTTTTCTTTAATATTTGTTGCGGCTTCTGATTTATATCTATAACATCAGACCAGACTAAGAAAAATGAACCTGAGTTTTGCAGCTGCTGATAAACCCATCTTCTCTGCCACTCTTTGATGAGTCATCCAACTTTCAAGCAAAGGAAATGTTAATGATTCACTTCCTGATGCAAACGGCGATTAAATGCAATGAAGTATTAGACACGTAGACTGTTTCTCAGTGCTGAGAGTGAAATGAGTGCGTGTCCAATTAAAACCTCTGAAACAGAGTGTGACATAGAAACTGTATCTGCATCTTCCTAAGCCGTTCCTGAAAAGTTGCAGCTTATGGAGAGTTGCATTTGTATTTAGTTCTCGGTTCTTATCCATTTAACTGTACACAAACACATACAATTTAAAGTATACTTTGAACTTGACCATGAGTTCCACCAGAATGTAAAAAAGTTTGTTCATCCTTCATATAAGACCAGTTTTGAGTTTCCTTTTTTCAGGAAGAGCATCTCTGCGGAAAAAACTGCAAATGCTGGTTAGGTAGGTTTTGAAGCAGAGATGCTGGTTTAAGCTTAAACCATCTTAAACCAGCTTAAACCAGTTTAAACCAGCAAAAGGCCAGCATAAAACAGCAAAGGACCAGCTTAAACCAGCAAAGTACCAGCTTAAACCAGCAAAAGAACAGTTTAAACCAGCATAAACCAGGAAATTACCATCTTAAACTAGCAAAGGACCAGCTTAAACTAGCAAAGGACAATCTTAAACCATCAAAGGACCAGTTTTAACCAGCAAAGGACCAGCTTAAACCAGCAAAGGACCAGCTTAAACCAGCTTAAACCAGCAAAGGACCTATCTTAAACCAGCTTAAACCAGCAAAAGGCCAGCATAAACCAGCAAAGGACCATCTTAAATCAGCAAAGGACCATCTTAAACCAGCTTAAACCAGCAAAGGAACAGTTTAAACCAGCATAAACCAGCAAATGACCATCTTAAACTAGCAAAGGACCAGCTTATACCATCAAAGGCTCAGTTTAAACCAGCAAAGGACCATCTTAAACCAGCTTAAACCAGCAAAGGAACAGTTTAACCAGCAAATGACCATTTTAAACTAGCAAAGGACCAGCTTAATCTAGCCAAAGGCCATCTTAAACCATTAAAGGACCAGTTCAAACCAGCAAAGGACCAGCTTAAACTAGCAAAGGACCATCTTAAACCATCAAAGGACCAGTTTAAACCAGCAAAGGTCCAGCTTAAACCAGCAAAGGACCATCTTAAACCAGCTCAAACCAGCAAAGGAACAGTTTAAACCAGCATAAACTAGCAAAGGACCAGCTTAAACCAGCGAACGACCATGAAAAATCCTATCCTCTTGCTCACTGCCTAATCAAAAATGAATCACATTAATGTAATTATTAGCCAACCAAACAAGCTTTACTTGATCAGATCTCCTCATTTTTTCAGAGGAGTACTCCATGAGCAAAGTGTGCAATTCCACCACTGATGGTGTAGACACAACGCCTGTGTAGAAACAAGGAGATGTTTGATATCTAGATCAGCGGGAGAGAGAAGTGATCATATGTTCTGCCTCCAGGAGCAGGAATGGAGCTGAGAGGATGAAGGAGCTCTTTAACTGGGCCATCTCTGATGTGTATCCAGGAAAGGCAGGGGTCTGATGGGAGTTAGGCCGTAGGGAGTGTCAATGAGAGAGGCACATCTGGGAGGTTATCTGGATGGAATTAGGCCACGCAGGATTTGTGCCAATGATCATGCTCCACAGTGGCACAGTTTAATATATTCAGCTACACTGGAGGCAACATCTAGATCAGAAAGTTGCAGCTCTTCACTTGACTTTAAGTAAGAGCAGTCTTGCAAAGTCTCTCTACTTCTCAAGCAATGCCCTAATGTAGTAGCCTGGGCCCGCCCATACTTCCTTAGACAAATTCATTTCGCGAGCAAAGTTAGTCTGGCCAAGTTGCCGTTTTAGAGCATTTCTGTTCCCAAAAAAAGTGGGAACCAATGAGAAACAAGCTCGTAGATTCGTCCAGTAGTAGACAGAGGCATCTGATGAACGCAGGTTAAGCCCACCTCAGGCAGCTTAGCCAGACTAAGCTCCTATGAGCTTTAACGTCGCGGAAGCCAGGCTACTATTGTAGCAGAACTACGGCATTTTTGAGTGTCTGCCACCAATGAAAACCTTTTATATCAAACTATGTATTTACTCTATCAGGCAGCGCAAGACGTGTATATCCTGATAAATAAATCTTATATTGAGTATAATGGTTACACATGCAGGGACATGATTCATGACAAATAAAGCAATCACAGAAAGTTTACACGACTGTCTTACCTTCACTAGATGATCCAGACAAGTCGATAATGACATAAACCTTTCCCTCTGGCTCCAAGTCTATCTGTAAAGACCATCAAACAAAAGTTTTAGCAACAGAGCAGAGGAACATCCTGTACTTAATGTTTTTAATGCGTTAATGCATGCGTTCTACAGTAAACACATTTCTATAAAAAAGCACAGTGACTCACAGTTACGAGCATTAAAATCTCTAACAATAATGTTGTCAAACACTCATTTAAATCTTACAAATCAGCAATTTGTCATAAATATTAGCAGCACAAGAATATCAAATTTCCAAGTAAAAGCAATAGTGCAGAAAGTAAAATAAGAACATATATTTTTTCCTATTATTTTTTTAGAATTATTAAAATTTATGCAATTTATACTGAAAAACCTTGAAACAAAAAAAGATAAAAATAAACAGTGGTTTTTGTTTGTACAGCGTATAAATCCTAGTAATTGTATAGTAAACATTGTATATTTGTCAAATTGTACATAAATATGTTTTAACAGTTTATTACAAAACTAAATATGAAGAAAAACATTACTTTTTGCCAACATTTTGGTGTTTAAATGCATGATAGATAATCTACGTAATGTTATATTATTTCACATGCTAATTAAGCAACTTAAAAACAAAAAAATAATAAAATAATTGAGTCTTTTTTTTTCTTCCTTGTCTGAAACCTTTCTTTAAACGAAAGATTCAGTCATCATTTACCAGCCTCAAGTGAAACTCAAAACCGTTTGACTTTTTCCAGTGGAACAAAAGAATATATTATCAAAGAATATATTATCAAAATGTCAAAGCTGCTTCTTTTTCACACACACACACACACACACACACACACACCCATACACACACACACACGCATACACAACCACACACACGCATGCACTCACACTTAAACACGCTCACACACAAATGCACCTGGTGTCAAGTTCAGATCTAACTTTTTTATATACACTATAAAAGTATGCAAAATAATATTAAGTGTGTGTGTGTAGTAACAGCAAAAGCACTCACTCACATGATCCTTCAGAAATTACGCTAATACGCTGACTTGCTGCTCGAGAAACATTATTATTATTATTATTAATATTTAAAACTGCAAAGTATATTTTTTCATGATTCTTTGATAAACAGAAAGATCAAAATATCTATTTTTTATAGAATATTTTTGAGCAGCAAATCAGAATATTAGAATGAGTCAACCGTGTGACTGAGGTAATGATGCTAAACATTTTGCTTTTTAAAACCACTATTTAAAATAGAAAAAAAATATTTCAGAAAGCAGAAGATACTTAAAAAAAACAACATACTGGTGGTGTATGTATGTATGCCTCTCCTGCGCGTACTAAATCAACTAAAATAGTGTGTGTGATTTCCTGCATCATTAGGTTTGCACACCACCTGTGGAAGCCTTACTTATCAGTAATGATACTAATGGAAATAAACAAGCACACATGGTCAAGATTAGCCGAATAAATGCTGAGTATGTGGCACCAGCAGAGGAAACAGCACAGTCTCGATGTGAACATGAGCCCTGTGAGGCTTGAGCTGAGGCTGAAATGACTGATATTAGGCCCAGTTCTCCTCTCAGCAGCTAATGACAGCATAACGGCTGTTCCATCAAAACCAGATTAAAGCAGGAAATGGAGGGAGGATGTGGGGATGAGTGGAGAGATTTGTACATGCTATGAGAGTAAAGAGAGAGACGGTGAGGATGTGTGTGGGAGTTGGGTTAGAGGCGAGCCGTATCATGTTAGTGCAGTCAACACAGGTTTTACACAGGATGCACCAGTGCAAAAAAAAACCTGCTTGCAAGCACACATGCACGCAAAATTCACACTCCCAAACCAAGAGTACAGCATCAAGGTTCAGTTCATTGCAATACAGTAGCTGAGATTCTCACATATATAATAGAAACCACATACTTTTTCATGGAAAACAGATTTCATGAGACAAAACTGTTAAGCAAAATACTTCAACATCAATAGTCTAAGGGGGTTTATTTTCGCTAAATATTTTAAAAGAAGTCTCTTCTTCTCATCAAGGCTGTGTAAATTTGATCAAAATACAGTAATACTGTGAAATACTGTCTGACTGAAATATTTAAACAATTTAAAATAAGTGCAGTTCATTTCTGTGTTGGTAAGCTGAATCTTCAGCATCACTACTCCAGTCTTTAGTATCACATGATCCTGCAGAAATCACTCTAATATTATGATTTGCTGATGAAGACGCATTTCTATTTATTATCAATGTTGATATCAGTTGTGCTGCTTAATATACTGTGGAAACTGTTTTTTGTCAAGCATTCTTTGATGAACAGAACGTTTAAAAGAGCATTTATTTGAAATATAAATATTTTGCAACATTCTAACATTCATGAGTAATCTAATGAATCCTTATTCAATAAAACATCATAGATTTCAGCGCACTTCTTATATGACTATAAAGTGGATGTAAAGACTATAAAGACAATAAAGTGTCTTTAACAACTGCTCCTTGAGTGGAAAGTCACTCAAAAATAGACTTGTTTAACTTAATGTAAAGAATAATAATAATAATAAACACATTTTAGTGAATAAATACTGCCGTTTATGACTTAACTGATGCATATAAATGAACATATGTCTAGTTTAGTATAACCAGACAGGACTTACAGTTTAAACGCCAAAAAAAAATACAATTTTTTAAACCATTTCAGATTCAATTACTATCAAGATATTGGATGTCATCGTTATTAAACAGACAAGCAAACTTGTCTTGCAATTAGCAACTAATCAGGTAACTAACTTTTTTAATGACATTTTTATTTTGCTAATATTATTTTTGCCAAATTATCATTGTACAGTAAGTCATCTGAGCCTGTTAACTGAACGAATGAATGAATGGATGGATGGATGGTAACACTTTACAATAAGGTTTATTAGTTAACAACATTAGCAAACGTCTACAGCATTTAATAATCTCAGTTAATGTTAATTTTTTAATGCATTTACTTATGCATTATTAAAATCAATTGTGTTGGTAAACAGAATTCAATGCACTGTGAATAAACATGAATAAGTAATGAACGACTGTATTTTCATCAACAAAGATTAATAAATAGTTGTAATTAATGCATTGTTTGTTCATGTTACTTAAAACATTAACTAATGTTAACAAATCACACCTTACTGTAAAATATTACTGAATGAAGCAATCAATCAAAGTCATTTTACTCTATTTTGGTACAAGGGTTTATGCAGATGCATTTTTTTTTAATTATTAATCAACATTCAAGATTTGGTATAATCTTACTTAAAGGAACAGAACTACATATCTTCAGCCTTTTTTATAACTCTTTTTGTTCTCACTGCTACTTTGAATAATTCAGTATTGTGACAAATTAATAAAAAATCCCAAACATTCAAATCCCTGGTTTCTCATTTAATATGAGAACACAGAAACGGCATGCATAAAATCCCAATAAACATAATCCTTAAAGTACTTTTAAATGGAGTATATAAATGACACGCCGCAGGTCATTTCAGTTTCCCAAAAGTATTTCACATCAACCACCCAAAGCTGTTTGCAGAATTGATGAATATTCATATCAAACTTAAATTTTTCAAGCATACTGTGTCTTTGTAAGCCCTGGGGCTGCTGTATGGTTTCTTCACTGCCTGCACGATGGAGAACGAATCAATTAGGATTTTACCAAACCCACACTAGAGGCTTTCCAGGACATTTACTAGTCTATGTCTCATGCCTGCTCTATTTGGAGACATTTACATTTAAAATTTGAACAGACACAGGCTCGGAGAGGACAGATTTGTTTTTTCTTAACTACAAGACGATGAAATGAAGTCTTTCCCTGCTGAGGGCCTGTGGGAGAGCTTGCTATAGTGACATGTTTGTTATCCCAAATAACCTTGTGACCTTCTCCCTTCCTCCCACTTCCTGTGATGTCACGCTCAAGCTGATCTCTGAACGCTCTGGCTCTTGCAGGTGCGAAGACACACCAAATATAGCAGCTCTATAGCTCCAGCAGCAAAAGAGAGCGACTGAATGTTTAAGTCTGGAAATTATGTGTGGACACATGTACGCGAGGGTGTGGAGGTAAATATTTGCATTTAGATCGGGCTTGCTCATAAATGAGAAGCAAGCGTGAACTTTTTGAGATCTGGGGGGGCTATGAGTAATCAGAAAAGATTAAGTTCTAAACATTTTAATAATATAAATGTAAACTTTTTCTTCTGTAGAACCTTTTGTACAATGTAAGTTGAAGGTTCTTCACAGAACCACATATGCCAAAAAGAAGCAAGTGTGTCCCTTGCTTTGTTTTGACTGAATGTTACCTGTTTTTGTTTAATCCCATTTCTAATATTCTGGAATGACCTCAGTAATGTCATGTGAATAGTGATTTTGGACAAATTGTGTTCAGATGTGCCACTTTCTTTAGTAAAAGTTAGTATCTGGAAATGTTATGTTGTCTCTTGATCACTGAAAACGTGACATACTGTGTAGGGACCAGTTCTCATTATTAACTCATTAGTACTTATACCCCCAGTTTCACAGACAATGCTTAAGCTAGTCCCAGACTAAATTGCATGTTTGAGCTGTCTCAGATGAAAATATCTTGCTCTGACAGATTTTAAAACATGTCAGTGTCATTGTTCTGTGTTAAGATGCACACCTGTAATATTTTCTTATAAGGCATTTTTGTAA
>JAUCMT010000024.1:3138447-3154262 GCA_032357475.1 Enteromius thamalakanensis | reverse complement strand
GTTCCCATAGCGTCTCGTCGACGCAGCGTCTCGTTCCTTCAAGGAACTAGGGTTATATTCATAACCTAGAGACGTTTCATCTGACCATAGAAGCCAATCCCATTTGAAGTTCCAGTAGTGTCTGACAACTGAATAAGTTTATTTTTAGATGAGCAAGGAGAATTTTCCTTGAAACCCTCCCAAACAACATGGGCTGCTGGACCATTTTTTTAAGAAAGGTTTTTTATTAATATTCCGGATGGAAAATTAAAGGATTTTAGGCTTTGTTTTCCCTTCTGTGAAACAGGAAGCCATGGCTGGATAATATTGTATGTTCATAATCACCCTGGAGTTCTCAAAATTGTGAATAGAAATATACTTCAAAGATATTTTATTCATAAACATTTCTAAGGGTGCCAATAATTATGTCCAATGTGTATGTGAGAAAAAAACCCTTATTCCATGATGGTATTCCCCCCCCCATTTAAAATTCGTAATTATCCAATGAAACGTTATATTTTTGTGAATGTTTTAAATAAAAGATCAAAAGAAATTACAATATAGATTAATTTTCACAGCCTTCTTTGATCACATTTACCAAGGGCATCAATATTTCTGGCCATAACTATATATAAATGAATATATAACTCTCTCTCTCTATATATATATATATATATATACTGTATATATGTATGTATACAAGGAGGGAGGGAGCATATAATTTTTGAAACAAACAAACTACTCTGTTGTGCGTAGACATGACGTGAGGGAAAAAAAAGGTAAAATAAGAAAATGTAAGATGAAAAGAGAGAAAGAAAGCGCAGGTGAGCAAGGACAGCTGTCTGGGCAGAACACAGGGCCATGTTGTGTTTTATCTCTCAGATGACAGTGTGTTTAGCCGCTCGCCGAGTGTGTTTTCATGTGAAGGGTGACACACACCAGATCCCTCAAGCTAATTGAAACTCCACCGAAACACAAACATGCACATAAACCTGGACAGAGAGAAATAACATCTCTGCGATAACTAAATATTTTCATTTTCAAGTCTCTGGATATGAAATGTATTTACACAGCAACTAAATGTCCACAGCGTTTGTTTCAGGAACTTTAGCATCGATCATAAAGACGGCTGAAATATTTGCGTTTGTATTGAGTAATAAACAGGTTTAATGCTGTCAAAACATAAATAATCATAATTACGAGATGAACGCGCATAAACACCACCACAATATTCTCTGAGCTCTTGATTTTACAAGTTCTTCTGCTCAGGGAATGAATGTAAACATGTACTGTTGTTGAAGAAGATCTAAAAAGCTTGTATACAAATGTACATATTTAGCAGGTTAATGAAAAGTCAAGCTTGTATGACAAAACTGCTAATATTTCCTGCATACTTGAGAGCACGAAAGGGATAAAACGGACATTGATTAGACACCTAATGCACATCATTTGCTCTTCATTTTGTTGCATTACAACAACAAAAGCTTCCTGTCTTCCTGAATATGTCCAACAGATGCATTTTATTCCAACCAAAATCATTTGAAAGCACATCACAGAAGTGAGGTTTTCCCAAGAGGATGTGAAGGCAGCATAAGTGCTGCTGGTCTGCTTCCTGTACCACTTTCAAAAATCCTCATATTTGCTAACAAGCATTGAGAATTGTCTATTTCCACTGGGCCGTCCTCAAATCTGTGCACTATGGCTGACACTGAAATTTGTAGAGGTGCCCCCAAAGATTGTTCAGTTGCAGTTGTGCCAGTCCTGCCCTACCGAGATAAAACGTTTGACTGCATGCATGCCGTCTGCTAACTCTAAAAAAAAATAAAGCCAATAAACACTGCACAAAAGAAAAGAATAGCTAAATAGCAATCCAACCCTTCTAAGTTACCCAGCCAAGTGTTGTAACAGAACATTATTTTCAAGCAACAAATAATATTTCATTTTAAAATACTACATGCTATATTAACACAAAATAACATGTTTGTAGGCCAAAATCTGGAAACATTAGCATTTTAACACTTCTGTTTCATTGTCCTGATAATAATGGATTTGTTGGTTAAATGCCTGAAATATGGTTAATATAGACTTTCACGTAATGTACTTCACATACAGAGTTTCATACTGTCACGTTTTATTCTACAACTTAAAATACATCAGTAATATCCCTGGTGAGCCTCGTCATTTTCATACGCACTCTCACAAACCATTCTAACTCCACTTTTGGTGACGGTATGATTGGTTAAGTGTGTCTGGGTCATATTTCAGCTTATAAAAGAAAATCTGGCTAGTTCATAATCCATAATAACACGTACCCAATAAAACATCATCTTGACTGAATCAGGAGAGAAATATAAAGATTAAGTCCGTGTTAAGTCAATATTAAATTTGTGTTCTGAGTTTGTCACATAACAGAAAAATGTGTTATTAAACACCCAGCCAAATATGAATGCTAAAAAAAAACTAGGTATCAAAATCTTAAAATAAGCCATTTGCCAAAATAAGCTGTTTGGACTCTCATTCTGACGGCACCCATTCACTGCAAAAGATCCAATGGTGGGCAAGTGATGCAATGCTATTTTTTTCCAAATCTGTTCCAATGAAGGAACAAACTCATCTACATCTTGGATGACGTCAAGGTGAATACAGTACATTTTCAGCAAAAAAGTATTTTTTGGGTGAACTATTGAATCCCTCACTATACCATAAAACAGAAAAAATAAGAAATATATTACTGAACATAATTATAATGATCCTAATGATCAAATTATAATCATACTACAAATAAAACACATAATGCCAGTGTTTAATTCACTCACAAACAATAAAAGTCATGAAAATAATGACAAAAGAAATTCATCCTTATAATTTACATCTTCACAGCAGGCCGTTTTCAGGCGTGCATGTGTTAACATGTTTAATAGCTTCGGTATGTGCATTAGTTGATATTCCATGTGTTGAGAGTACTATATTTCAAATCAGAGACCTACACTTAAAAGCATTCCTGCCGTGTTTTCTGTCTCTCCTGTGGCTCTTCATTAACAGTCAAACAGCACACTTTGGCTTCTGAAAGAGCGTCAGGCATCAATGCTCATTCTTACACTGCATCCCTTCAACACACTATTACATTAGCGTCAATTTACTTAAAGAGCAAACAAAGTCAGACATCACATGAGTGTAAACTCGAGTCATGCTTTTAAGACCACTATATGACCTACCACCTCTCATTCATCTGTTTCAATTAGACACCGCCTTTAGAAATTGACTAATGTAGAAACTATGTTCACACACATTCACAGAAGGACTTTTCTTAAGTGTTTTTAGTCTGTAGGGACTTTTCTAAGTTATTTTGTTATTTAAGGAATGTGAACTTGAGAAAACTTGTTCCTCCCTCTTATCTGTTCTGTCTGCCTCAGAGTCCAGCATCTAATTGGAGGTGTATGAGGTTTATGGCTCTTGGAAGGTAATAATCACAGCACAACTTAACTGTGTATATTTTGTCACTGAAAGGAATACGCTCAGCATATATTTACATAAACATCTCAGGAGTGCTGCAGTGTTTGTTAACAGTAAACCACTGATCAGATATTTTAAACTTCTTATTATTTTAAAGCGTAGAACAAAAAAACTAATTACATATAATTATTTGTATGTAGATTTGTAAAACCTTCCCATCCTCTCACATAAGTAAGTGATTCATTCATTAATCGCTTTAAAAAATAAAACGTTTTATTTTAGATAGTATATCTGTTTTTTTTTATATTTATTATGTACATATAAATATACATACATGTATTATGAAAAATATGTTTATATAAATATATTTATATATAATATAAATTATATAATTATAAATATATATGTTTGTGTGTGTGTACATAATAAATGTACATAGTACACACACATATATATACACATTAATATGATCCATGAATACACTACTTTTTACCAATAACTTACCAATAAATGTACTACTTTGATATAAGAAAAAAATATTTCATTGCTTAATATCAACATCATACAATGCATTGACATGGCAGTGTTAATTGTGACAGCAAATTCTGATTTAGTCTTAGTCTTTTGAATAACACACCATTTAGTTTTAGTCATATTTAACTCTTTTAGACTTAGTCTAGTTTTAGAAGACCAAATATTAGCAGGTTTTTCTGCACGGTTCACACTCATTGGAATATCCAACAGTGTGTTATGGAATGGTATTAAGGGAATACGCAATACAGACACAATGGTTCTAATACAAAAAATGTATTTTATTATTAAACATCAAAAACATAACGGTGTCTTCTTTACAAAAAATACTCTCATATAAAATAAGCATAAGCCTGCCCTCCCTGAAAAGATGCATTCTTCCTGAATTACATGCAAAGCATATGACATTATTTTACTATGAACTGCAATATTTTTGAAGATAACCACTGAACTTATTGTCTTCTACTGTCTTTGCAAAATTTAAGAAAAATAAAGTGCAATTCTCAAAAATAAAATAACAAGTAGCTGTAATGCCACACACTACCAAAGAAATAGTCCTTAAAGCTCAAGTAAATAAAAAACCTGCTTTCTCAGCATTGACAATACAGGTAAATCACATTAACAGCATCTTCTTCATCACCTGTTACTGTCCTGTGCATACACTACTGCTACAGGAAATGCTGTAAATAGCGGTGAATCCAAGATTTCTATTTGTTTCTGTTCATCTTAAGGAAAGCACTTCTCTTCAATGTGACCCTTCTTCTGTTGCGCCATCCTTTTGTAAGGGCACCTGTGATGCTGAATACCCTCATTGCAAAAGCTTGAGAAGCTGGCATAGCTAGCAAAATGTTTTAAACTGTGATAAAGTCAAAAGTCTGTTCCTGTGTCCTTAGTGATGGGACGTGAGAGTTCTTCCTTGTACTTGATCATCTGCTGCCTGATGCTGGTTGTGGAGGTTTCTGTTTAGGTCTTGTAGTGCGGCATTTGGTTCCTCAATAATTTCTTCTTCTGCATCATCTTCAGACTGGTCCTCCTGTTTTGTGTATTTGACCACATAGTCTTCTGCCTGTCTCAGCAGTTTCTGGATACTTCCATCAACCCCATCAACATTAGCAAAGATTTCACAGACAGTTGGATTAACAAAGCAGGCAGCTGCTGCAAGTGGTGAGGACTTTTCATCAGTTGCATTCAATATGCAAGCAAAACGCTGGTTTATATTTGATCTCGTTTTCTCTGCAAGAGTGGCGAGGTCTCTGTACCGAGTGTTCACTGCAAAGTCAGTTAGGTGGCTCAGCAGATCAAAGAGGGCAGGAACCGCTAGAGACATAGATGTGGTGTCACTCTGGAGAGTTTTAGTGTGTTCCGCAAAAGGAAACAGTAAGTCATGCAACGAGGAATGCTTTTGCCACTCACTAGTAAGCAAACTGTCCCATCCCATTTGTGATTTGACAGACTGTGAAGATTCGTCTGGCCATGTTAAATGGCTTGACCAGAGTGTGGGACAGTCATTTACAACACTAACACAACAGGGGTTCAATAACCTGTGTTGCAACTGACTTTTACCAGAGACCTAGCTTTATCAAAGACTCTTTTGACAGTTGTTTCGTTCTGCAACATGTGGACCACAAGTTGTATGACATGCACCACACATGGTGTCCGGTCCATTTCCATGTCTACAAAGACAACCAAATAAGTCTGAACCTAATAAAGTGGCTGGTGTATACAATGTACATATGTACTGTGTGGCAATCATAAATGTTATAATTGACTGTCAGGTAAAAGAATAAAATAAACATGACAACAAACATGACATCAATTTCAGAGACACTTTCCATTGTGGACCCAGGGGAGTATTCCTCAGAGCTGGTTTCATCTGCTGTGGTGTTTTTAAAGGTTGCCACCATGTTACTCCCATTCTCTGTTATTACCATCAGGATCTTCTCCTTTGGTGTGAGCCACTCTTGCATACATTTGTCCACAAATGCTTTAATAGCCTGGGGAGTGTGTTGTTGACCTAGTTGTTGAAGGGCCAACAATATGTGTTCAGGTTAACTTTTTACAACACAAAAGTAAAATGAACTTATAGCAAGGAATGAGGCTGTCAATTAGGGTTGGGCGATGTCAACCAATTCGGTATCATATGTCTAATGTCTAATGTGAAACATCGCGATGGACGATGGCATCGTTGTGGTAGGTGGCGGTCGTTGGGAGGGGTTTAGTTGTAACTAAAACACCAAGCCACGCCCCTCAGCCCTCAAGCGAGCAGGTGAGAGAAGATTGTGATTGTGCGCGAGTGCTTGAATTGCGCGCAGATGACATATCAAGCGCGCACAAGGGTTTGAAATGAGCTCGTGGGCCCTGTTTCTTCGCTTGTACATCTGTTTTCCTCTCGCAGAAATGATTTACCGCACTCGCTTATTAATATCATAGATTTGCCGCCATAGATTAAGTGTGTTTTTGGTGAGCTGGTTGCTGCTGCTGTGGCGGGGGGAAGGATTGCAATGCCGGCTCAGCATTGTGATGTCTATCAGCCATCGGCAATCATGTCAATCATTTTTTTGTCCACAAGGCAAGGCTAATGGATACTTTCCAGGCAACAGCCAGCCTCTCTGAATTTTTGTTTTTCATGTTCATACTGAGTTTCAATCACAATACTAATTTTAGTTCTTTGGAACTGTTAGTCTCCTATCTACCGTCTATCTACCATCATTAGCACTCAAGTCTTCATCCTCAATTGTTGTGAGTGGTAAACCTGTGCGTCCAATCCATCTAGCCATGGCCTACTCCTTGATCTGTTGTTCCTTTGATTCTGTCTTGAACTTAGAAAATCTGAGTTGACCTGCTGCTGGGTAGCACTAGCTTTAATTCCCCCTGGCCCATGGTCATCTTTGTCATCAGATGTCTTCTTTATCTATGAGGATATATAATGAAGAACGAAGTTGTGATTTCTTTTTTCTTGCCCTCTCGAGCACACACACACAAACACACAGATACATACAGGCACCCTCTTTCTCTCAAACACCATTTCTCAAGTCATATATTATACAACAACATCTTATTGTACACATTACTTTTAAACACTATTGTTTAATCATTACAATTCAGAGGTGATTTCCTTAAGGTTAAATTTTATTCCAAGTTTAGCGGAAATGTGGTGTTTTATCTGATAAAATAACCTTATGCTTACCTTGGCATGTATTTTTGGATGAGCCGTCTGTAAATGTCACTTCTAGTTGGTGGTGTTTTTCCCAGAGATTTTTGCTCCACAGAATTTCCAGACGCTTGTGTGAAGTTTGACCAGATGTCAATTCTTTGTTTTCGTCCTAGACCAAGGTCTGACATTTCTGTCATTCATGAGACATGCCGTTGCCCTCGGACCACGTGCACAAAACATTAGCAAGTTGCTAGCGAAAGAAGCCAACTAAAATTAACCAAAGCTATGTAACCAAGACTATGCAACTAAGCACCACTAAATCATCCTGGAAACTTCAGCTTCTGAAAATGGCTCTGCTAAGATCACCCTGCTCTCTTCTCCATTCGTCCGCCCTAACATTTTCCTCCCCATATTCGTTGACTTTACATTTTTAATGCTTTATCACTAACTTCTGGAGAGAAATAGCACAGATACTGGACAAGAATAAGCTCTCTAATCCATGTGTGTCAAGTGTGTTTGCATATAAGCAGGAGGACAGTCTATGCGTTTGTGTTCACATCAAAACTTAAAGGACTAGGGAGCCCAAGAATGAAAATTACAGAATATTTTACTCACCCCAAGCCACCATTCTTTCAGTTATCTAAAATATAATCCTGGCTCTTCCAAGTCTGGTAAGGCTGGTGGATGGATTAAAAAATTATGGAAGCCCTCCTGATGATGTAATGCAGACGACCGAAATATACTTTGGCCTTTAAGCTGTAGGCAAGTTTGTTTTGTTATTCGGGCCGACTCTGTTTTCTGAAACTTTTTTTGAAAAAAAATCACTTACCCTGCTTTTACATTAATATTTGTGTTATTTATTTTATTTAATTTTTATTTAAACTATTTTAAACGTTTTGTTATTTATTGTTAATAACTTGCCTGTCTGTTTGTGGTCAAATATTTTGCAGTGTTCACATGTTGTTTATTACTGCATGTGCCTCATTAAAATAGTTTAACTTCAAAAAGTTGATTACAAAATGCACCAAATTGTTTTTTTATGTTTCTGTAGAATAAAATACTCTACAATTTTTCCCAAGACTGTATATTTTATCATTAAGGATTTATTTTAAAAAGTCTTGTGGGATAAGTGTCTTGTTACACCCCTAGTTGGGGGTGAGTAAAATATGCCGTAATTGAAATTTTTGGGTAAACTATTCCTTTAAATATTCTTTGGGTTTAAGGTTTGTGCTTAGCAGGTTAGCAAAAACCTATGTATCCTTAATAGTGGCTATTTTTTATTGAAATGTTTCTTACCTATAATGCTGTAATACCTTCAGCCGCACACTCCCCATTCTGTGGGAATCAGAATCATTCAGTGATCACATGTGTCTTGATATCAGTGAAGGCATCAGGTCCCCCAGTCTCACCCCACCGCCTCCTCTCTGTCCCCCTCTATCTCTCTGGGAAGTAAACGTGGGAGAGTGAAAACAGGAAGCCCAGGCTACCGTGTGACTCAAACGCACCACCGGTATTTTTAGCTCCGGCCCGGCAGTACCCCGGCCCCTGTTTCCTCCGGGGCCACCGGGAGGATACTACTGTCCGCTCCTCTGTCGGGCCCCGCGGGGAAACGAGGTCAAACTAAGAAAGGGTCCTGTCAATCCAGACAGCTTTTATATTGGTCCTGTCTGTCAATCGTGGTCTTAGTGCAGTGGCATTTTAAGGATATAAATACCAGAGCACTGCTGTGTGAACCAACATCAGACAAAGACTCAGATACGATGCAGTAGGGCTGCACAATTAATCAAATTACTAATCGCAATTACAGTTATGGATGCCAGATTTACATAATTGCTCAAAGCGGCAATTAATTGTTCGCAAATGTTATTCTGTGTGCTTAAGATGTGTTCTTTTCTTTCTACATGTTATGGTTTTTGAATTGTTTTAGCTTTAGTATAGCATTATAATACTATGCTTATTTTTACTTTTTATTTAAAGAAGAAACCAATATGATCTATAGTTCACATTTGAGGCTTAATACTACAGAAAATCAATGTTTTTAGATTTTTATTTTCATCCAAAAATATTGCATGCGGTTGCTTCAAGCAATGGTATAAAATGAAGCCTTACAACCAGAGGCTTGTGACTTTCCCATTGAATTGAACAAGCAATTACGACTGTCAAGGTGCATAAAAGTGCATTGTTGCATAATGTTGTTAAGGTTATGGTTGAACCACTGATGGCAGATTATTCTGACCATGTCTTTTTATACTTTTCAGGCCCTAGATAGTGTTCATTACTTGCCAGTAAATGGGACAGTCACAACCCTTCCGGTTTTCATTCAAAACATCATAAATTGTGTTCCAAAGATTGACAAAGATATTACTGGGGCACAATGAAAGTCACAAACATCACTCATTCAACTATGTGTTGAGGATCATTTCTTCATGTGTGCATGTTATAAAAAGCAGTCTCTTTTAGATTATTAGCTGCTATTTCCTGCAGCCAGAGCATCCTAAAACAGACACTAAGGGCAAAGACAGAGGGCATGGATGTCGTCGCAGAGGGTGTGTGTGTTGTAGAAGAGCTTTGAGAAGCAGCCACGATACTATTGTTTTCTGCAGATCTGCGTCAGAAGCTTGAAGGTAAGTGGAATAAAACCTCTCCCAGTACTGCTTCACACAACACTGCCCAGTCCCCAGCCTTTCCCACGCAGAAACAAACCAGTGAAGAACACAGATTCCCAGCTGTAGCGCTAAAGCGCAATTTCATAACACATGATTCAATAAAATCATCCAACAAACCATTCAATAAAATATGAGGCTATCTATTTATGTTAAGAGTTTCATATCCAGGAGCTGAGAGCCCATCCTGTGTGGTTAACCTTTCATGAAACCCAATCCTTCAGTCAGTGACATGACTTCAATGTCTGTGGTGATATTATTTACACCTGCTCCTGTGTCGCTCCACAGGTTTACATACAGTTCACACACTGTTCAGTTCACAACACAGATCAGGCTGTATCAGAGTCAGTCAACAAACACACAAATAAATATATCAATCAATTAATGAATGAATGAACAAGCAACAAGTAGCCACAATAAAATTACTACAACTAAATTAATGAACTAATAAGTGAATGACCTAAAGAAAATGCACAAACTATAAAATAATAATGCATGAACCAAATAGTAGTCAAAAATAAATGAATGAATAATAATTCATTAATTAACAAATAAGAAAATTAAATTAATGAACATGAACAAACGAATGCCAAATAATTGGATTGGCAAACAAAAAAGGCTAAAAAATAAACAATTAAAAATGAATAAATAAAAAAATGAATGACAAAAACAAAAACAAATTGGAGAAATAATAATAATAATAATAATAAATGAACAAACTAATAAAAGTTGAACTAATGAAACAACAAATGAATGAGAATGAATGCATGAACACTAAATTAATGGCAAAATGGACAAATACACTAATGAATGAAAAATGAATGTATAAATGTAAATAAATTAATAAACAAATAAGCAAAGAAATTATTCAATTAATTAACAAAATGAAAACAAATGTAACTAAATGTAAGAACAAACTAATGCACAATCAAAAAATGACAAACTAATGAATAAATTAATAAATGAATGAGTGTAAGAATGGATGGACAAACTATGATCAGACAGATAGACAAATACACTAATGAATGAAAAACGAGCAAACAAAATAAAGTAATGTACCAACAAAAAATAATAAATGTCCAAATGAATGAACAAACGAAGTAAACAAATGAATGAATGATTTAATGAATGTTTGAATAAGTAAATAAGTGAGCTGCTTTCAGTTTGTTGTCTCATTTGTTGACGCTGATTGATCTATTGATTCAAAAAAAAAGAAATGTGGATGATTAAAAGAAATTGTGATATCTAAGAGAGGCGTTAATGGTTAATGGTTAACGAAAACTTTGATAATGACAGATCATGATTAAATAATGGAAGAGAAGGTCAGAGAAAGAAAGAGTGTGTGAAAACGAGAGCTTGTTGATAGCTGGATTGCACTCCAATTTACTGTGAGCCATTGCCTCTCAATTACTGACATTACAACAGGTACATGTGTAATTGAGCAGAAACAGAACAATGCTTCTCTACTTGGAGATACTAATTTGGCTAATCAACAATTAACCATCATCTATTAACCATTGGGATGTTAACCCAAAAGTTAAGTGTGTCACAGGTTGATACAATGAAAACTGTTAATACTTTGCTTCATTGGCACTATCAAAATATACAGAACACAAGCAAGTGCAAAAATCACACACTTCGCCTTTAACCCTTCGCCGTGCAAAGATCTTCCTCTCATAGTTCACACTGGAGAATGATCAACAGTAAATAGCTTGGTCTCATTTAGGTGTTGAGCATGAAGGGTTAACCTTTGAGCTGAATGAATCTCTGTTTAGGCGTAGGAGTAAGTGTTGGTGCTTTACTTTCTGACCACAAACACACAGCAGCTAAATACGTTTGACAATTTTGAGTACTTAAATCTGGTTTCTTTTACACAGGTTCTTTAAGGGAGGGACAATGGCATTCAACAACAAAATCTGCTCTAGTATGCAGTATGCCGTGCACAAATGTGAACAACTGATTTACAGTAAAGGGGTCATATGATGTTGCTACAAAGAACATGATTTGTGGGTTACATTTTTTATTTTTTTTTCCACATACTGTACGTTATTGTTTCTCCTCTAAGCCCAGCCTCCTGAAACAGGTCGTTTTGTACAAAGCTTTTCGTTCTAAAAGAGCAATGTGTGCTCTGTTTGGCCAGCTATCAAGTGCACTGTGACTGGCTGAACACATTATGAATTCAGCATCTGCCAAAAAAGTCTATCCAGCACTATCACACCAAAACGATTAAACACATTACAAACGAGGCATTTGTCGCAAGAAGTGCAGACAGAATTACTGACTTAGTACTGTCTAGTTGCGCTTCACGTTGCATCTCACCTCGTAAACATAACACCATTTCTTCATTTGTGATCGGAGAAACAACAAACAACAAGCACTGCCCTTCATTGCTCAAAACTCACGTTTGAATAGTAAGTAGCAGGTTCATTTCATAGGAAAATGTAACTTGCTTAAAGGTTGTGAGTCAGAAGCACCAGACTGTTCTTGCAGAGGTACAATTGCTTCACTTTATAGTCTCTGTGCACAGCCAGCATAGACTACTCTCCAGGTTTATGAGTCTGTCCTGCTCTAATATTTGTGTTCTGGAACAGTGTTGTGAATACAATATTCACTTTCACATCCAGCACCTTGCAGCAACACTACAGAATAATAGCTCCGCCTTCTCTCTTTGCATAAACATTTGGGCGGTGTTATAAAATAAACCCACTCTGTGATGTAGAAAATGAGGGCATGTTTAAATGAGCTGTTTTAAGGGGATGTGGACAGGCCATCATTTTTTGTGCACACATTAATTTTAATAAACCACTTTTAATTTTTGCATTGTTTCAGTAAATGTTGTATTTAATCATTAGATGCAACTAATATGTAACTGATGCGTATTTGTCCGTAAAGGCTGAAAGTGAAAAAGATTGAACATTTAACTCCAACTGAAAGTCAAAAAATATGAAATACCCATGAGAAAGGTGCAATACTTATGTAATACTAGAATTTGCAGAAGTTAAGTCATAACTATGAGACAGTGAAATGCTCACTTGGTCAGCACAGTCATTAAAAATGTATTGAACAAGAACAATGTATTGGACAGATACAGTGGTGGCCAAAATTATAAGAACACTATTACTTTCATCATATAGAAAATGGGTTTAAATATCAGTTTATACATTTATTTTGCCATTAATTGTAATAATTTGTACAAGGACTCTGACGACAGCCAGTGCTCCACACAGATCTGATCTGATCATCATCAGTCTGTCTGGAATGACATGAAGAAACAGAACAAACTGAGACAGACTCAATCCAGAAGAACTGTGCCAACGTCTCCAAGATGCTTCAAGAAACTTATCTATGCATGCACTGTATTTCCTGCTCAGGACCAGCTTTTAAATAGCTAACAGCCAGCTCTGTCCTAGTTTAAACCATCTTATGACCAACTAATGACCAGCTTAAACCATGCTTCCAAACTTGCCTAACCAGACTGTTTTTGCAGCAGGGATTAAGAGGAAAGCTCTATCCATTTAATCTCTCTACTTTCTACTACAGTCTACTTTCCTATCCTCTAATTTACTTGCAAAGAGATTCAGCCTATCCACTTTCTAAAGTGTCAGGTTGAGACACGGTTTAAAATCAAGTTGCTCTTCTAAAGCCAAGCGCACACTTAAAGACTCCTTGTCTCTTGTTTTCTGTCGTGTTGGAGCATGTCTTAGACAACTGAATGCAGACCTGTCTTAGTGTTTTAGCACAGCGTTCTGTTTGAATTAGCAGATGCATACCTTGTTAGCGAAACTGAACATCATTCGGTTCTGGAGCCAGTTCTGAACAACTCAGCTAATAGCCCTACTGAGGGCAGATAAAGGACAGTGCAGACAGACATGGGGGGGTGTGGAATCAGCCCAACCTCTAACTTATTCTGAAGTTTACACAGCCGGCAGACCTCGGCCTTCACACCTCCAACTGGCCCCACCATGCAGCTCTCGGTTAAAGCAAATGGAGATGAAAAGCTCCTGCAATGAGCTGCCTGGGATGAACAACATAACACTGACATGCCCTTTAGAACAAAATAAGCCTGCAGCGTGCAAGTGCAGGCACGACCGGAGAGGAGTTGCCTTTGAAATAGGTGTGTGTTTGTGTGCATGTACAGGGTTCGTGGGAAAATGGGTGACTGAGTAATTCTCGTAGTTTGACCAAACCTTTCTCACACTTTCACACAAATTGCTTTCAAATTACGCAAACGCTGCATGTGAGCCAGTCAGAGCCTACTTCTGCACACATCTGTCCCACAGATTGATGCTCTTTTTCTCTTCGTACACTATCAAGCACTTGCTTGTCTTGACAGATACGCACTATGACACACACACACACGCTCTGCCAGGAATCCTGCTCGCCTGAGGACGCAAGGCTTGGGAAAGGTTCTTTCTTAAAATGGGACATTTTCAGCAGGGCCTTATAGCAGCAACTAGTATTTTTGTAAATACCTCTCTGGTTAATTTGCTTGCATTGTTTGCTTTTAAAGCAAAACTGGGTCGTAAAACCTCAGTGAAGTATTATGCAATCATATAAAATGGCATTTACATTTATTGATCCATTGAGCAGCTGAAAAAAACTGAGCATTTCAGTTTTACCTTAATATGAGTGAGTTTAAAGCATATTTTGCCTCATGTAATTATGGTAATAAATCAAATGACCATAATAAATATATTTTCAATATAATATTATATTAATTTAATATTATAAATGAGTACTTACGTCAACATCCTCATTTACTGTGTGTCTAAGACATACCAAACATAATCGCAGAGTGATTCAATACATCTGCCATTTATATACTGCTATGCTTATATGTCATATATATGTACAATATTTTTCAAGTACATTGAGTGTTTTGAAGCTAAGCTGTAAATTAGTGGTCGTGTAAGCCCCAATTAGTGTACATTTCAACTAAGGACTGGTGTAACCAGCACATGGTTTGCACTGGCATTAACAACTGCAAGCAGGATTTACTTTGTGAGCTCTACCTAAGAAGTCCGCAACTTTTCATGTGTCAACAAACTGAAGATAACGTATGTATAGAAGTGAATTAATGGGAGAACAGATTTGCTTGAAGCATTGGTTGCAGCTTTAGTAAGAATCAGAGAGCTGTTGGAAATGGAGCACATGAAAATTAGACGTGTCTATGCACGAATCTGCTTACATTCATAATCGTATTTCAACTCACATTTCTCTGTTTATGAACCCATTTGAACCCACAGCAGATCAGGATGCCCAGATTATCCACACAGGAGAATTTATAAAGCTCTCTGTCTTTAATAACGGCGGTCAGTCCTGTCTGAGACGGCAACATAAAGGCCGGCGACTGTACTTCTCAACACCACAACGAAGCTTATGACAGCACATCAATAATTCACATCTTCGTCTGTGTTAGGCTACAAAGAGCAGAGCCGTTTCCAGGGTCCCTTGGAGTTTTACTGCACACCTGCCATATCAAGACCGATGCTGTATACCACACTATTCCCTCTCTTTCAAAAGATAATATTCGATAATTGCATTACTTAGTGCACAGTTCAATGATATTCTATTGCTCTATTATACTACTATTCATTGTTGTGACTGAACATGAGACAGAGCAGCCAGGATATGACCTGTGACTGTCATTGATGCTCAAATACAGGTATAGGACTGATTTGAAAGCATGTAAAAAGGGTGTAAAGTGACATGAAAATAACTAAATACTTCAGTCATAATAATGATGTGATTTTAGATAACTACAACTGTTTTCAAGTTAGTATCACTAATCAGCTGCAATATTTATGACTACAAGTAGGCTAGTTATCTAGTCATATTAAATATAGTTTTATCATGTCATTTAAAAACGTTAAATTACCTGACAAAAACATTAGGGGGCAGTTTCCCGAACATGGTTTAAGACTAGTCCTAGATTAAAATAAATGTTAAGAGCTATCGAAACTGGAAAAGCTTGCACTGAGATATCTTAAAATACATTATTGTCATTGTTTGGTCTTAAAATGCTCACAGATAAT
>JAUCMT010000024.1:3109092-3130178 GCA_032357475.1 Enteromius thamalakanensis | reverse complement strand
TGCTTTTTCGATATTAATATCTTGAAAGTTCATATCGAGATATAGATACGATAACGATATATCGTTCAGCCCTAATGGAAAGCATAAGCATGAGCATTTTGAATAATATCTCCTTTGTTTAATGGAAGAAAGAACATAATACAGAGAAAGAAAATTAAACAACACAAGGGTGTTCTCCATCACCTGATTTCAAATGGATCGGCATTTAATACACAGCCGTAGATCAGGCTATACAATTCATGCACGTAACCACAGATGGATCGTCTGTGATAGTAAACGTGATAATGAGTAGCTTCTCTGCAAACTATGGCTCTGTGCATTAAATGCAGCTCCATCTGAAAACAGGTGATGGAGGTTCATTACTTATAATATTACCGGCTTTGTGACAAGATGCGCATGACTGACTGCATGCAATATATCGTGCAGCCTTTCTTTCAACTAGTGTCTGTGAAGAAAGTCATTCTCAGAAATGTTCTTCAAAAAGGTATTTCACCTTTGTTGTCCCAAGAACATTTCGAAGGGAATACCCGCTCTGTGCATTCATTCTTGTAAGCCAAAGCTGTTTGCTTTGTGAAAGTGATTTGCATAGTCAAGGGAAAAAATATGCCAACTCCCATGGAAAAACAACAAGGCTGATGCATCTGATATTGCGGTACATTAGAGATGTACTTGGAAGCTGAAAGGGTAGAATTAGAAACTAAAAAAAGCGTGTGAAAAAAACAAAAAAAAACCTGATGTGTCGTCATGTCATATATTTGAAGTGTTATATGAATGTTACTCTGCAGTTGCAATATTGTTTTTAGGCTGGCGATCAGATACAGTAAATGTGAAATTGTTCATTTAATGTGTGTTTTTCAAAGATCAACTTCTCTCCACTTAAACATGTAATGAAACATTTAGAATTGTTGCTGGAATGAAACTGGATAATTGGGTAGCTTAGAGCATTGGTGCTTGAAGTGCTGGATCATTGGATGGGTTCAGTCCAAAGCCCTATCTCTTTGTGTCAGTGTTTCTTATATAACTCTCTGCACAGCATCTCACTGCTCTTTACTTTTTTTAGAGAGACCAATAGTACCAAATAGTTTAAATTTGATGTCTTTGATATCTAAAAAAAAATCAAAGATTAAATCAAATATGCAACAATATAATGCATGGGGAATTGTATGCTATTTATGCTATCAAGAGTTTTCTAGGAACATTTTTACGTAATTTGGCTTATGCAATGCAGAGGAGTTAAGAGAATGTAAAGTCATGAATGCTGCATTACATAACTGCAATGCAATTCAACAGAATGTTCACACCTTGTTAATGCTATTTGCTTTATGATATATGCCCTACATTGCCTTTGACTTCACGTGCGCATGAGCAAGCAAAGGCCACACGTCTGGAAATCCACATCAAGCGCACCATTTAAAAGCATACAGTCATGATGCCCTGAGAGCAGAATGAAAAGACTAGATTTTTCCTGCTTATATTTGTGGTTTTATTTGTGTATCCTAGAAATGAAATGTGCAGTCTATACACAGAGATGAATGTTTTGTGTTGCTTCATTCTTTCTATACAACTCTGAGTGCTGGTATGATTTAGAAATGAATAATGCCCCATAGAATCCAGCCTCTCCAGATCTTTTTGGAGTTGCTGGAAGACTTTTTGTAAGCTTATGAGACTGCCTGTTCAAATATTAAGTTCTACATTTAATTCATATGTATTATCTTGGCATTAGACTAGTCAACCATATATTTTGCTCTGTGAAGATGATACGTTTGGTCTCCTCTTATAATGGGGAGATCTGAGCGTGATCTGCCGGTGGCCTCAATTTAGCATAATTTGTGCAGTACAACCACAGTGTTTTAAACAAGATCAGCACTTTTTCTTCCTGAAAACTACCCCTTAGACAGGCTTTTTTTGTCTGTCTTCGCTCTCTCTATCCATACTACTTTACCTCTCTATTGTGCATTTGAATGTGTATGTGTCTGCTGCCATGACAGTGAAAGTTCTTGGTCAGGTCCAGACTGGCTCAGTAATACAGTACATACCAGCAGATCAGCTGGGAGCAGATCCCTTAGTTCATTTATAGCCATGGCCTTGTGTCGATGCATGTCTGCCTGACAACTCCTAACTGCACCACTTCTGCGCCCACCCACGATATACATGCTCTTTGTGTCTAAAATGATGCACACATTCTTTGTGCTCAAAAACCTAAAGATGTTCCAGTATAGCTTTGTCTGTCTAACATGTTTTACATTCAAGTTTGTCAAACTTCCATCTTAACATATCATTAACATCTAACAAAGGGATCTCCAACACTGCTCCTGGAAAGCTACTGTGTGGCAGACTTCAGGTACAACACTACTCCAGCACACCTGTCTGCTGTTATCCATGAACACATTGATTAGTTGCTTCAGGCAAGTTTGATTTGGGGTTGGAGCTGAAATCTGCAGGACAGTCTCCAGGAGCAGAGTTGAGACCCCTGATATAACATCTCCCATCCTGCATGCACCAAGATAACATTACAATTCTCTAATTTGTTAATTCTTTGTTTCTCTGATAGGTCATTGTCTCCATTCTATGGAGAAAGTGGGCAAGATGTGGGGTAACCTCAGGAGTCGATGCCAAGCCCTCTTCCACAACGATGGCTCAGAGTCCCATCTGTGTAGCCAGGATTTAGATTGCATCCACTGTGTGGTGGACTTGGGAGCACATGCAGAACCCTATGAAACTAGGTCTTCCACACCGTCACGGACCTTGTCACCACTCCCCCTGGTTCCTGGTGGACGCAGAGGCCATAACTGTGTGGCTGATATACCCCAGATAGTAGAAATCTCCATTGACAAAGACACCGAGGATGGACGGAGGGGTCCTCTTGTCCGCAGGGACTCCTACTCGCGCCATGCTCCCTGGGGAGGTAAAAAGAAGCATTCTTGCTCAACTAAAACACAAAGTTCTCTTGAGGCTGACAGGCGAACAGGACGCTCAAGAACAAGTACAGCTAGGAGGGAGCGTCGCTATGGAGTTAGCTCTATCCAGGAGATTAATGATTCAGCTGGCAGCAGTGGGTGCAGCCTTAGCACCCGTTCTCTACGACAGCGACTTCGGGACACTGTAGGCTTGTGCCTTCCACTCCCCACACACCGCCGCTCTCAGTCAGCCAAAGGCCAGGTGTCCTCCAAACGTAAGATCCACCTTACTGAACTCATGCTCGAAACATGCCCTTTCCCACCCGGGTCAGATCTGGCCAACAAGTGGCACCTAATCAAGCAACATACGGCACCAGTCAGCCCTCATTCCTCAACTGCTCTTTTGGATGCATTTGATTCGGCACATCCATCCCCAGAGGACGAAGAGGAGAGGCTGCGTGAACGCCGTAGACTTAGCATAGAGGAAGGCGTTGATCCCCCTCCAAATGCACAGATCCATACTCTGGAAGCAACTTCACAGAACTCTTCCCTCTATAAACTGGGACCAAAGATGGCTCCTGGTGTTGGGGAAGGACTTGGGGAAAGCAGAAGTCTGGGAACAGTCTCCTCTATTTCTGGGGGCTTATCGGGGATTGCCGGACAGGTTGCAGCTAGTATGGCAGTGCCATCCCACAGTGTTGACTGTGACTCTGAGGAGGACTCAACTACTCTTTGCTTACAGACACGGAGGCCCAAGCAGAGGCATGCTTCTGGGGATGCTCACTGCTCTAGACAGCCGGGGCCTTGGAAGGTTCACACGCAGATTGACTATATTCATTGTTTGGTGCCTGACCTACAGGCCATAACTGCACTTCCTTGTTATTGGGGGGTGATGGACCGGTACCAAGCAGAAGCACTGCTCGACGGACGACCAGAGGGCACCTTCCTTTTACGGGATTCTGCACAGGAGGACTACTTGTTTTCCGTTAGCTTTCGACGTTATAATCGTTCACTGCATGCACGCATTGAACAATGGAATCACAACTTTAGTTTTGATGCGCATGACCCCTGTGTCTTCCACTCTTCCACAGTAACAGGCCTGCTGGAGCACTATAAAGACCCCAGTGCCTGTATGTTCTTTGAGCCCCTGCTCACGGCTCCCTTACACCGGACTTTCCCTTTCAGCCTTCAGCACCTGGCACGAGCTGCCATCTGCAGACACACCACCTACGATGGCATTGGTGCCCTGCCACTGCCTCCAACCATGCAGGACTTCCTGAAGGAGTATCACTACAAACAGAAAGTCCGTGTGCGCTGGCTAGAGAGAGAGCCACCACTCAAGGTCAAATGAGGTCTGGCTTTATGCCGAAGAGAGGCAGGATTGTGGGCTAGAGCTTTGCCGCCAGAGGAGTATGTGGCTTATATTATCCATCATACATCTGAATTTAGATACACAGCAACAGAGGATGTTATGAACTTCCAGCCTTTTTCTGCTTAATACTACACATGGAATCCATACATATGTTTTTAGGGCAGTACATTCTGTCAAGGTAGCTTAACTGCTTAAGTGTTGAGCATGCTGGGAATGAGACGGTTTTATTCTCTCTGCTCTTTCCCCTATGACCTTATATTCTCTGGATCTCCCCTAGCATGCCCCTGCATTCTATCTTCTAGTGTTTTACACTATTTTGAGCAGTAGAACTGAGTGTTGTCACACTAACTAGCCTCTTTTGTCAGGCAAATGGATCAACAGAAGCTTAGTCCATTGAAAACAAGGTATCTTGGAAGTCTTCATACCTGAATATCTGCTACTCTAAAAAATGTGATGTTAAATATCTAGTCACGTAAACTATATGCCTATTTGTTATAAGTCACGGCTAATGTATCAGTCATACCTTCAAGATACTTTACATGGACCTCCTACAAGTGTCAGGTTCCCTGAGGCAGCATTTGTTAAGCCTTGTGGACAGGATCACAGTTATACATGCACCTCTCAGCTCTAAGCATGCTTTACTTTTAAAATCGAGGCAGACAGAAGTGAAAGGCATGAATTAATTTCTGGGAGGAGGAAGGACAGCGTACAATGTGCCATATGATAGAGAGGACAGATTATTTAAAAGTAGGCCCTCATGTAGTGTCATATCCCAGCATAATCCTTGTTTTAAACAATCTATTTTACGATTTTCTATTTTTATCAGTGACAGTCTAAAAGGATATATGGCACTTTAATTGTTGTTTGTGTACTGCACAATGACAGAGACTCAAGTACATGCATATAAACATTTTATTGTTTATCTGTTTTTTTTATTGACCTTATTCGTAGGATGTCAATTTATCCCCCATATTCTCCACATGAGTCATGCGAAGTTAGTGTCAAGCGTCTCTTGCCTTGGCTAACATGGTTATATATGCAACAGAGAAAGTACTCTGTAAAACTTGTATAGATATCTCCCAAGATTGTTTTCACTTTAGATATTGTTGGAAACCAGACAGATGCCATCACTGCGTATATATTTAATGTTTATTGGATTGATGTTATAAAGTTTGATTGGTTCCACTTGATAATGTTGCACTTTTATTCATTATGAAGCATGCATCTATGCTTCTTTCATCATAATTGTGAGCACTAGGGATTGAGATTCCCTCAACACTATATACAATTCGAAACTTTTGATGTGCTTGGTCTTACACAAAAAAAATAAATAAAAACATCAGATGTACGGTATTGCAATAGTAGACTTTTAAGACCTAAGCGAATCTCAGACCATGCATAAAAATATTTAAAACTGGTACAGTTTGCCGTATTTGGGTATTTGATGATCAGCGACCAAAGGTGTGCATCTCTAGGTTATTATTGTGAATGAGAAATCTTCCACCATACCTTTTGATTATTTATACTGAGCTTTTTTGACTTAATTATAGTGTCCAGGTTTCTGGCAGAGTAGCACCCATTTTGAAGCCATTTATTTGAACTGCAATTAAATCCGCAATTAAACACTTTTAAAATACACCTCAGTTGTCACTGAAAGGAAGTCATTTTGTTAATTTTAGAATTTTTTTTACTCTGTTTTTCCGCTCGAATGACCTGAATAAATACACAAAACAACCATCTTAAAATTTCTTCCACCCTTCACACTGTATGCTCTGTATACAGGCAGACATTATGTCAACTGTGTAGCGGTACACATCAGATGATGTCATCTCCTTTCAAGAATAATATGCCTTTCATTGGATTTACAGACAAAATAGGAGTGCATGGTCAAAGCAGACAGTTTCACAGTCTCTCCCTGATCTATACATGCTGTGTGTATTATATATATAATATTAACAACAGCTTGGTTTTAGTTGATCTTCCAGGGTTTAGGCTGCGAGGACAGATTAACCAATTGAAGACCAGCTTATACTGGTTTCAAAAATAACGTATGTGTTGGAAATGTTTAAGGAAAAAAAAAAACTACCATAGTTTTTAAGATTTGTTAACATGGTAATTCCATGGGATGTTTTTAGAATGTGTACCATGGTTCTTTCATGATATGTTATGATATGGTACCACCACAAGTACATTTTGGTCAAAGAAATGCAAATAACAGTAACCTGAGATTTCTGTCCCTATAGTAAAATGTCAACGATGCTGAAGGCATTTAGCAGAAATTTTTAAGGCTTTCTCCTGTTTAGGGAATGAGTTCAGATGGTTTAAGCCGCTGCGTTTTTGACAGAAAGCTTAATTTTCAAGGATGTTGTTTAACACTTGGTGATGGCCTGGTCCTAAGCAAATCCTTTTGGATTTTTTTTACACACTGAGGCATGCTCATGCAGACATTTGGGACTTTGTATGCCACTGCACAGCAAGCGAGTCTCTCCTGGCAGAGTTACACCCTGCCCTGCCTTACAGGCACTAATCACAGGCTAAATTTAATGTGCTAGCCTCTAAATTTACCACCTGCTAAAAGGACCACTCTGTGTTTCTTGATGGGTGCTATGAAAATAGAGAAGAGAAGGACTTTTTGCTCTAATTTTTCCTCTTCCTCCCTGGTCTGACCACATCCTCAACATCACCCTTTTTCTTGGATATGTAGTGCTGAAAGCAGCGAGCGTGTTGTTTGTCTAGTCTGGATACTAGCTAAAGTTAGCATTAGCAAGAGGCTAACGCACACAGTGCTCCATTGAGGAACATTGAGTGCAGCAAGGAACAGGACTGTGTTTGAAATTGCAGTTGTTAAATAGTATTTAGTTAATAGTTTAAAGAAAGTATTACCAGGGAAGTAACACACCAAACTAATCCAGCACAGTATTCTCCGCTCAGGCCTGTTTAAATAGTGTGAATAAAATAGTAACGGTGGGACTGCAGAAGTCAATAAAGATTACAGTGAGGAGTCTTGTTTTGAGACTTCTATGAGCTGTGTCTTGTGCTTATGGCCTGGGGATGCTTTGTCCTTGTTTTCATGGCTAACAACTTGATTATTTTGAAACCGCTTCTCTATATGGAGGAGTCTGATGTTCTTTCTGCCCTTTTTCCCCATGGGAAATTTCTTATGTCAGCCACCGTACATCCTGCTTGCAAACTAGCCGGTGAAATAAACTGTTTGGTACATGCACGCATACTCGTGTACCCATAATTGTTAAATGTAGAGATTTATATAGATTGGACTTTATGCTACAGACTGTGGCAGGGCAGCAGTTGATCTTGAACTTACTCCTTCTGTTTAGATCGTAACTCTTTTTAGCTCAACTTTAGTGGCAACGTGTAAAGCTCTGGGGCCTCATTTATTAAACATGCGTATAATATAAAAGTATGATAATTGCATGAAAAGTTTTTCTTTTCCCCCACCAAAATTTGGATATTTCTAAATGTTGGTTAATGTAAATGTGCTCATTTATTTACTCGTTCAATCAGCAAACACGGTTCTCACTCGGTTTCCGTACAAGCATGCTGCCGTGACAGTTTCAGCTTTCGTAAATCCCAATTTATTTCTACGCAGGATCAAATCCATGGACTTTGGGATTAAATCTAAACTTACATGGATTTTATAAATGAGGCCTCTGATCTTTTCGACTTTGGTGCCAAAATATGTTGCGAAAGGAGTTGAATAGTTTTATGCAAGCAAAGTAGCATTTAACGAATTGTTATTTTTACATAAACTGTATCTCTAATACACATTGAGTGTGATGTAACCATGGTTGCAATCTAATGTCACTTTAATGCTATACGTGCACGCTTGTAGCAGTATGTATGTGGCCGCTGTGGGGACATGGCTTGACGATGATGGAGACTAATGGTTGTCATTCTGCCTCCTCGACCGCCTTATACATTCTGACCAATCACAACAGCCTTCTCAGCTGCCACAGACTAACCAATCTCTAATCCTAAAGTATATCACCAAATATTGTTCTCTGTTACCTTCGATCTTCTTCTCATTTTACAAACTAATATCTGGGTGAAAGATGATGTTTTTAGAAAGATGTGTTTTTGTTTTGTTTGTCCTCTGAATATTTTCTTTGTCGTTTTATTCTTTGCATAACCTGTTCATTGTTACAGCCAATGCACTTGTAGATGTCACTCTTGGTGCTTTGTGAATGCTTCATTGTCTTAATATTATTAATAAAATATTGAGTGTATTCCATGCAGTAAATAGATATGATCACAAATTGGTTTCTTCATCTGGTCATTATTGTTTTCATGCTGTCCCAGGTTTACCATAAAGTCAACATTGTCCCTAATGTATGTTATACTGACCTTTTTGTGCACAGTGAATGTCATTGTGAAGAAATAAAATGATTCTAATCAGGATTTCACTACCCAATCAATTCTGCTAAATATATACATATACACATATATATAGAGAGAGAGAGACAGAAATGTTTTGTTGCTTCATTCACATTTTGGAAGAAAAGTTCTTCCAAACTTTATTAGCCAAAATCATAACTGTAATTCACATGAGCTTGGCCTGGAAGTCTACGGTAATATTTGTCCTTTTGAAATGAAATATAAATAGCATCCAGGTTATCAATTACACATTACCCACCCAAAGCTTGTAAATAATTGAACGTATTCTTTGGAGAAGAGGATAGAGCAGAAGAAGATAGGCCGTTTATGTTTACTTTATTGAAATAGGCATGGTTCTGTGCTCAAATACAGCCAGGCCATCAATGGAAACTGATCTTTGAAAACGACACTTTCTCAATTTCTGCTCTTTATAGCACACTGCACTCACAGATCAAGTTCTATCCGGCGGATTCGGTTTATTCTAATTTTCTCCTCTTCTGTGAATGTGATCTGGTCAATGGGGGGGTGAATGAAAAGCAGTTCAGAGTCTCTCATTCCCGACTCCTCTCGTGCTTTCCATAGACAGCATACCTCTCGCTGCAAACACATGCGTGAGCTTTTCTCATGCCTCATATCTCGCACATCATCCATAAGCAGAGCAGAATGAGAGAGGGAGAAAAAGCCGCTGTCTCTTTTGCGCTGGACAGCCTCCAAGTCTGTGGCGGCAAAGTGAACGCTGACCTCTCTCTCACCTCTCCCTGCCTAAATACACATGCACAGGCTCCCATCCATATTTCATACCAGAAATACATCCCCAGACAGTATTTTACACCCAGTGTGGAAGGCAGCCGTCAAGTCAAGGAGGAGAGGGCAGGGCCTAAATCAGCTTTGTGCGTGCCAACCTGGCCACCAGAGCCAAGAAAAACAGCCATCACTATCGTACTGTCATCTGGAGGAACGAGCCTCACTGTTCTGTTCGCCTACAGCGGATTAGCCACAAGCTCGTGAAAATATGACGACTCTGTCATGTACTGGCCAGATTAAACTGCTTGAAATGGGAGGTGTGCTTAAGTCCTCTTGGCACGGTTTTAGTCCTCGCTTAACATGTCATATGCACAACTGCCGCAGTCCCTCTGTCAACTCCATGTGAAAAAACATGACCACATATATGTAGTATACAGTGTACAATTATTCATTAACACGCTCTCGTCATACATAATAAGAAAAGCGGTCGCACCAGCTGTCAGGGTGAATTATACGGGGTTTCTGCCCACTCTAATTAGAGAACTTCACCCCCAAAAAAGTGAAAATGAAGATTGGGGTCTTAAAAGTGTGATATTTTTTACATGAAGTAATACATCTCAGTAACAGTAATTAACATGAAACTGAAATTCCACCTATTTTCTAAACGCACCTTAATAATCTTATTAATCGATTTTTTGTAATAACATGGTAAAACTTCTCCCTTCTGTCATATGCATGACTTCTCCAATCATTAAGTTTGCTTTATCCCCGCTTCAATCTTACAATCGTCTGCAAGCTTGCATTCAGATCTTTCTATGTCCAGTCACATTGATAAACATTTTACTTTCTTCACCCTACTTTGTTTCACTCAGATATGTCACAATATGGCAGAAATCAGATTACAGACATAAAATGGGTTATGGTTTAGTTTGGGGATTATGATTAACTATTGATTATGAGTCTTTTTCTCAGTAAACTCCTAATTTGCTGATCATTAATAGCTAGTTTATGGATATGGAGTAGAAGTAAGGGATCTAAACTATTGTAGGAGATATGCATGCATTAATATACTTTATAAGTACTAATAAACAGTCAATATACTACTAATATGCATGCTAATAAGCAGTTAGTTAATAGTGAGAACTGGTCCCTAAACTAAAGTGTTACTTTTAAATGGTTTGTGAGCAGTGTTTCACATTGTCTTCAACCTTTATTTGACTTTTTGGCACAACCTTCCGCATCTGTTGCTTTTCAGTAATATTCAATACCTGCTTCTTTTTCAGTCCAATATTTCATGGTTTTCCAATTTTCCAACCTTTTGTCATTTTGCAGTCTTACCTGGCAAGTAAATGATATGCTCTGCCATCGTTTGTTCCATTATCTCATCCTGGATATGTCCTACCAAGGGTCTGTGTTTAATTTACCTCAAGCTGAATCACGCTAAAGTTTCCTCAAGCTTATTAAAAAAACAACTAATGTTGTCATCAAGTTTAAGCATTTTTTTTTTAAATATATTTTTTACCACTACAGTTGTGTCCACCTTCTCACTACTCATTGTTTGGCTGGCCTTACTGTAAACCCAAGGACTGGGGGCTCTGGTCTCTCTCTTTCTCTTGCTTGCCTGCAAGGCTCAAACCAGCTCTGGAAAGTTTTCCTCAGTCTTAATCCTGGCATAGTTATTCCACTCTATGTATGTGTTTATGAAGTCCTGACAAAATCCTTCCTCTTCAGCCTCTCCCTCTCTCCTTCACTTCCCCTCTTTCTCCCTCTGGGGCTCCACTTGCAGAGATTTAATTTCAACTCTCCTGTCAAAAGAGAAAGATTGTAGTACAATGTAGGGATAGAAACCGGACTGTTTTCAAACTATTGTTTTTGCAGATCGTATGTTTTAAAGTTTAAACAATTATTATGGGTCAAATACAAGTTATTACATTCATGATCAAAATATTATTTTTGTTTAGTTTTGTTTCAGTATGTAATAGCCACGTGGCAATCAATCCACTATTGTTATCTTCAAAAGTTGACAAAATTTCCTTGTTAGCATATACATGCAGTCTTTCTCTTCTGGGAAAGTGGACTGAACTATGACTCCACTTGCACTTGTGGGCGTGTCTAGACTATTTACCAATCAGATCTCTAGAATGAAAATGTCCCTCCCACTAATACGAACAAAACAAAATCTATGAGGTAAAAGAAAATATGATTCTAGTCTACATCACAAATGGCTTTGAGATTTGGCACCACTTGATGTCCAATATAAAACATGAATCCTGAAGCAAGACCATTGGACATATAATTGCATTACTGTTCATGTATTTTTACATAAATGAGTCATAATAAGGCTCAAGATGCATGTAGCCTAGATTTTTGGGGGTTTTAAACAATTGACTTCATGAGAAGATGTGATGTGCCATGTGACGGAGCTGTGAAATATATTTTGAGGAAAGGTTCGAGAAGATTAGTAGGCTCTCTGCTAAACGTGTTCATGCAATATAGTTTAGCTGCCCTTGTGGCAAAAATATGTATGGAGATGGATTATTGTAAACCTTAAAATGGAAACGTGTGGTTTCTGAGATGAAGCTCTCATGGCCACAGTTTAGACCACTGTTAACTATGTTTTGGAGATGACTTGGCCTTGCCTTGGCAGGAGATGTTTTCACCCTCATTAGATTTTATATCCAGATACTGAGAATCTACTGTGCCAAGTAATAGTGTTTAAAAAGCGAATTTTGATCAAATGTTACAGCTCTGGCCACAGCTGAAATGATGTGATTCATAAACCTCTTGGTAGGTCATTTTACTGCTTTCATTACCATGTGAAATCACACTGTAAATCACAAGGTTTTATGAAAATTTATGTTTGTTTAGCATTTCATTCCCCATTGGCTGCATGTCATAATATCTGAAATCATGTGGAACAGCTCCACGAGCCGCAGTGGATTGGATGCAAGATTAAACCTCAAGGACTTCTGGACTATCTCATTTTTTAAAAGGCACACTTGAGTAATGAGGGTAAGAACACTTTCACACTGGAGCTTTTTGTAACCGACTCTGTTTGATGCCAGAGCTTGGTTCGTTTGGTTGGTGTCCAAGCATTTTTCCAAACTGATATTCACCAGTGAATCTAGACTTCTTGAAAAAATAGCACAGGGTTTAGTTTGTGTAAATTCTGAATTGCTAAAATGAAAGCAGTTGACCTTAACTAAACCCTTATAAATTCAAAATTATATATACTTATGGGTTTTTTTTTTCCACCCACATGACATTTTATAACCTAACAGCCAACAAACTAATTTTCTTGCCATAAAAAGGTTAAGTGGGATTTGATCTTTGGTGCATTCCAGTTATGTCGGATAGAATTTATAAACTGAATATGAATGCCACAAATTGGGAAACATGTGGAAAACATATGGTAAATTCTGGGTTTTCTTTTTTGTTTTACAAAAAAAAGAAGCTGTTGCATGTACAAAAGTATTGCAGAATTACACTAAAATATAAAAGTGTAATAACACCTGATGTGCATTGTTTAATATGATTTTTAAATATTTTAATGAAGCAGCGAGTATAATGTCTTTTAATGAATCTTTTCAAATCTCCTTTCCTAATAATGCTTATTAGCAAGTTACACTATGAATGACGGCTAAAAAAGATCCTCTGAGAGTGCCTCTGAAAAGAAGGGCGGGGTCAGTGGAGCTTGGGAAGATTTAAAGGGGAAGTACACAGAACAGAGTGATTTCTAAAGAGCTGTTTTTGACAGGGAAAAACGAGCATTTTTTACACTATCTTTGAGAAATTTTAAATTAACTATATTACAAACTTTCCATTAAGACCCTAAAGAACCATATTGGCTTGTTGAAAATCGGCTTTGTATGACTGCTTTAAGGATTTATAAAATGTCTGTATGTTTAAAAATGTTACAGAAAATATTTATCTTTCAACGCAATTCATGCATGCTATACGGTTCAGAAAAAGTCAACCTGGTTGATATGTATGTAAAAATATGTACCTCTGTACACTTTTTGTGAAACACATGTAGCGGAGAGAAAATGTAGTGCTAAAAGACAGGTTTAATACGTGACCCCAGCACATTTTTTTATTACATTGACATAGGTAAGTATTGCTGTGTTTTTATTACCTTGGTTCAGTTACATATCGCGACGGGTCAGAATTCCCAATAGTGTTAACAAATGCAAAATGGATATCAAAAAGCATTTGTTGATGCAACCATGTAATTTCAACTTTCTCTTACGCAGATTTGAAATGTTTTGTTAACTGTTTTACACAGGATTCGAACTGGAGCTTTCATCACTTAAGTGCACTTAAGTATCACATGAGCTATCGAACAAACGTACCATCTATGAAAGCCCATATGGAGCTGGATATGTGTGATGCTAACTTTCAAAAGCACCAGTTTTCAAATGTCCCAGCATATTAATATTGATTTGAAATCATAACATGATATTCTTCAAATAATTGTACGAAAATTATGCTTTATTAATCTAATCTCTGTACATTTTTGTGAAAAGGAATAAAAGAATAAAATATCAGAGTTTCACTGTCTCTATGGTTCATTTCTTTTGGAAACTGCTGTAATATGTACTTATTGGTAAGTATTTTGCGGCTCGCTAAAAAGTGCACCAAGGTAAGTTTATGCCATGAGACCAGGTAGGAAAAAGTATGGCAGTCATCCTCAACAGACAAGAAAATCCAATTGTATGTGAATTAAGCCCCTGCTGTGTTAATTGCAAATTCCCAACTCATGAATTCCAACTTCCCTGGAAGACTCAACTGTGCACATTCATCGCATCCACTGCAAACTGTTGCCATGATAGTTGTTGACCTGAAGGAGAAATCTGTCTACAGTAATGCCCACTAGAGCACCCCTTGTGGCAACGCTGGGAATGAGAGGTACATGTGTGCTGCATTATGAATTGTGGTCTGACACATTTCTAAACACAACAACACACCAAATTAAAATTAGCCAGAAGTGTTTTTTGTTCACAAACTCGCCTTGGGTATGTTTTGACCTCAGTCTATCTCTCTATGCTGTCTTGATCGGCCTGTCAGAGAGATTGTAGCTCTAAAGAAGGAGGGAGCCTTCTGCGGTTTTCTCTCCCTCTGCTCTTTCCCAGAAAGATGAATCAGAGAGTGGTGACCGCTGAGTGGCCCAGGTTCCTTTCATCCTGCTCTTAAATCTCCCCGTGCGCTGAAGGGGGTCCAGGACTGCACCATCTCAGCTCCCCCGGAGGGGATAAAGCTGTTTAGAGAGTCCTGGCCTTGGATTAAAAAAACACTAGATTAAATTACACTCTTAAAAAATGGCAATTGCATTCATTAGTTTTGGGGTTGTGTTTCTAAAAATCATTGTTTTCAGCTTCTGACTTTCTTAATTCGTGCAGCATAAAAGGAGAAATTTCATGCAAAAGAGTCAATAGAGGACAGAAAATAGTCTGGGCGCTATTCTGGGAAGAAATCTTCTGTCGTAACTCTGAATGAAATAATTCAAAAAAGATTTATTGCGATGTACTGTATTATAAAACTAACTGGAAAAGCCTATCTACTTTCCAGATATGTGGAAAAGCATTGTTCCCCTCTTCCTCTATGTTCTTCTCTGAAGTTATGGGTGGATATTTTCCTGGTAATGGTGATTAATACTTTTTACTCCATATTACATCCAGATCCGCCTGCAAACACGAGCTCCAGACACGAACAATAGTCTTAAAGAGTTAGTTCACCCCAAAATGAAATTCTGTCATAAGTTATTCCCACTTGCGTCGTTCCAAACCCATGAGGCCTAATTTTAATAGTTACGTCTTCCGCCATTTTGGAGATTACTTAAGAACGTATTTGACGTAATCAGCCTTGTTTACGCCTTTGGGAAGACATGCGTTGTGATACTCTCTAAAAAAGATGTACTCTAAGTTGAGTCATTGATGTCAAGTGGTGTTTTTACTACATTTCAGTTGTGTTGCTGTCTGTGGAGGTTCAGATGGCTCTGATTGCATCAAAAATATCTTGTGTTCAGAAGATGAACAACATTTGGAATGAAATGTGGGTGAGTAATTAATGACAGAATTGCTAACCCTTTAAGCACTTGGCCTTTCACTATTACTCTAAACCTAAATGAACCGCCGGTCACAGCTCGCATCATTTGGACAAGCACCATAATCGTGAACACCTCCTTTAAAGTCCCAAACTGCAAACGTCACATGACACCAGCCGCAGGAAATGACCAAACCCTGCATGCAGCTAAAAATAAGGCTCGTTGTTAGAGGAGAATAGGACCAGGAAGGCGGCAAAGTACAGCAAATATTATTCCTATTCAACCACTGCTCAACCACAGCACAGTTTTTGGGAGTGGAATGGAGGGGGGGGAAAAAGCAGCAAAGAAAGAAAAGCGAGGGGGCTGATGGGATAGAGAAGGGTGAAAAGAAAGGCCTCACATAGTGTGCTGGAAATCTGACAAAACAAACTATGAGAAATAAGAAGGGGGAGTGAAAGCAAGAGGGCGGAAACGAGGGAAAGGAAGAAAAAAGCTGTCTCGCTCACACTGACACAGCTGAAGACACTGTAAAACCTCAAAAACCTGGAGAGCAGCGGCGCAAATAAAAGCCGCGTTACATTGGAGAGCCCAGAAAAGTGTCTGGGCTGTTTTGGGTTTCTCAGTGGCTTGGTCACACTCGCTTTTGTCAGAGAAGAAAAAAAAAAACTGCAGAGCTGTAATGTTGGCACGGGACCCACACCACAACCCCATCCCCCTCACCTCCCTTCCTCCCTGGCAAGCGCGAGGCAGCCTGGCATGGTGCTGAGCCCAGCCAAGAATGGAGCTCTTCGTCGCCTCACGCAATGTGGTGCGCTGAAATTTCCTGCAGTAAAAGCCTGATTGGGAAGACACCCAGTAAAAATGTTTAAAGCGAGAGCGCCAGGCACGGCAGCGTGTGAGAGAGAAGAGGCTCGGGATGGGGGCGCGATGAGGAGAAACCAAAAAACTAAACCGAAGCCGACTGCTTACCCTGCTGCCGTTCATTCACCTTTCCATTTCACATTATTTCCTCCCTGCTTTTTCTCAAACCCTGTTTTGATTTAAATTGTGGCAAAGCTCCCTCTCGCTCTGTGTTTCCCAAACCGAGAGCTATTTCCTGATTCACTCCCTCTTTTATATAATTACTCCACAAGTCTTGCTTTCTTTTTTGTTTCTTTTTTCTGCACGTTCTCACTTCAGAATGACGTCATGGTCTCCATCGGTTCGTTGTGGCTTGGCATGAGTCGGCAAAGGGCAAAGTTCAGCAGGAATTTGGGAGAATGTGGCAGAGAGAGATGTAGGGAGGGAGGGAGAGAGTTGGAGAGAGAGAAGCTGCCAAGTCAGTTCTGGTTCATTGAGAATTGCATGCATGGTTGTTCTCAGCACCAGCGCCTACAGTCATGTCCTCAAACAGCTACCTAGTAACAGTTGCTACTCAAATCTATAATACATCAGAGCAAACACACAGAATGACATCATTTGGTAAGTATCCTGTTATTTCAAAACACTCCTGTTGTAGACATTGACGGCTAGAGGTTTAATATATTCAGTTATTAAATTACAATATTCTATACTTTTTAGCTGGACTGAAGCCGAATTTTGTCTCAGAGAAGAATAACAAAGTTAATTGCAATTTTATTTCTTAGAATTTAGACTTTATCTCATAACGTGTCTGTCTGCATATTGTAATTGCAACTTTATATCTCACAAGCAGCTAAAGCTTTATTTCTCAAAATCTGCAAATTTGTATGACACTATCTTGGAATAGTCCTTATATCTCTCAATAGCAAATTTTTCAATAGCTCAACAGCAAGTGATTGTATGTTATAATTTCAGCTTTATTTCCCAAAATATGTGACTGTTCTCCTCAAAGTGACTATTTCACAATCGTGATTTGAATTTTTCTTTAACCTGCTGCTTTGTTTCTCAAAATATGTCACTACATTTCACAAAGTCACTATATCTCGCAATTGTGACCCTCAAAAAAATTGCAGCTTTGTTTTCTCAAAATATATGAGTTACTTTTAAAAATGACTATATCTCACAATTGTAACTCTATTTCTCAAAATTGCAGGTTTGCTTCTCAAAGTATGTGAGTACATTTCACAAAGTAACTTGCACTCACTGATCTTAAAACATGTCAGTGGCTTTGTTTTGTCTTCAGATGTGCAGCAGTAAGCCTTGGTCACACTAAGCATGATAACGACAAAGAGAAGATATAGTCCTCAGTGTTAAAGAATAGCAGAGTCCACACCACAGCTATAATGATAAAGGTACAGAGAAATTATATCGCTGGATATACGATTTTTTCAGAACGATTTTTTCCAGCTGATGAATGATAGAAACATTGACAACCAATCAGAATTAATCCTGCTATCATGCGCTTGACAATTTAAAGTGGCAGACGCACTTGAATAAATAGATGATATTCGCTGGTGTGGACACAGATATGATTATCGTTATCATTATCATTATAGTGGAAATTACATTGGTCGGCCAGTTTTTAACGCGGTGCGTCAACAAACACTTGCAATTTCTGCAGCTTTATTTTTTAAATTAAGACTTTGTATCTTATAATATGACTATATCTTAAAATTGCAACTTGATATTTCACAAAAACTCATTGTGACATTATTTAAAAAAATTCTTATTTAATTTAATTTCTTATTTTAAAATGAGGAAAAAGGTTTTCACAGTTTTTAAAGTTTCATAGTGTCCAAATTCCTGTTATTAGCTATATGTTTCAGAATGACTTAGTCACAGTCACAGACCTGATTAATATAGCATGTGAATCTAAAAATCTGCAGCTCAAATATTTTTGACTGGCTGTAGCAACCACCAGCAAAAGTCTGTCTGAAAACGAGTCAGTAAATTACCAGGCTGATTCAGTGTGCTTGAGGATGAGCTAATGACTGTATTTTTCAGGTAAGTGACATTAACAATGTTCAGAGTTAGTTTGAGGCAGTTAATATCAGGTGAACTCGATGTGCAATTATTTAAATGAGTCAACTATTGACTGTAGACTATTTTAAATAAACCCCCAAATGGTATGTAAAAAGGAAACAAACTGCCTCTTCCTGTCTAAGAGGTTCTTGGCTGGAATATGCTGCAATGTGGACTAGATTTTATGATGATGTTTGAAAGTCTGGCTACACTAATCTACTGTCAAATACCTAAAAACAAAGGGCCCTGTTGTTCTCTTTAATAAAAAGGCTTATTATAAACAGTGACATCTGGATTATGTAATCAGATTACAAAAAATAAGTACTTGTAGTTACATTATATTACACTTTAAATGTGCTATAATTACTTTTTTTTAATTAATTCCATGATTAGCAGTGTTGGGAGTATTGCATTACAAGTAATGTGAGTTACATAATAATATGACTTTTTCGAAGTAACTAGTAAAGTAATGCATTACTTTTTAATTTTAGTATAATATTATACACGTTACTTTGCCTTGTTATTTATTGACAGAGCATTGTGTGTGGTGTGTGAATACAGTGTAGTTCTAGACTAAATGTGAATGTGCATTAATTCATCTCACTCAGAAAAACAGATTTAGTATTCATCAAAATGAATTAAAATAAACTGAGAATATGACGCAAACCTGCAAAAATTAAATTAAACAAATGTATCTTATCCTGTTTTATTAACAAGTGTCTTTGCAGCTGACCTTTGAATGTCCAGTTCAACCATACTTGCAAGCAAAAAACGACTTCTTGCAACAGAAACTATCAATTAGTGTGCTTCATTGTTTTTTTTTATTGCTGAAGTGTATTGAACTTTCTTCTTCTGTATACTTTACAGATGTAAATGTACTTTTTCTTCAGCCTGAGGTTTATTCGTGACACTTTTTGGTGTGCTTTTACATTTGCTATAAATAGAATATGAATTCTTATTTTAAAAAAAAAAGCACTCAAGCTCTGCCCGTATTTAAAAAGTACCACAAAAGTAGCATAATGCATTACTTTCTATAAAAAGTAATTAACGTAAATGTAATTAGTTACTTTTTTAGGGAGAAACGCAACATTGTAATTCATTACTTTTAAAAGTTACTTTCCCAACACTGATGATTAGTATTCACCCAATAGCAATGAATGATTTATAACTTTATGATTCTCCCTAATTTTTATTTTGCATCTTTTAAAAGTTTAAACAGTTTTATGCTTTTCCAGTTTTGTGGACATTTACCCAAAGACCAGTCACTATACAGCTGATTAGAATATATTTACTTATATATTATACTTATATATTTACTATTTTAGTTCAATACAAGATTAACTTATAAACCAAATTTATTTAATTTTAAACCAATTAATTTAAATTTAAACCAATGTTTTAATTAGTTTTAAAGTAATCTAAAAGTAATCCAAAAGTAGTCTGATTAGATTACCTAAAATGGATTACATACTAACTACAATGTTTGTCATGTAACTTGGAATGTAATCTACCCAGCATTGTTCATTTGATTTGACCAAAATATACAAACAAGTTTTTGCATATCAATGCAAATTTACTACATAATAAAATTACTATTTGCATCATTGCATTTTTATATCATTGTGCATGCCAGGAAAGTTACACGGTTTGCTATATTTAGATGATATAAAATATAAGTCAGTATAACTTTTCACAGATAAGGTTAACAAGACATTTTATGAGGCTAATCTGAAGTTTAATACATATATTTGGGGATGTTTTGCTTTCATTTCTATAATAAAAAAAAATACAATAGCATAAATGTGTGTATATTATTTCTTATAAAACACTTTTTCAGAACAGATCATTTTCTTTTGGGCCATGTTCATTGTTTATTATATTTAAGATGTGGTATTGTGTTTGTAATGTGTCTTAATCATCAACTTTAGTTGACATGTTTAAGTAAGTATTGCTGTAAGGCTTCTTGCATTCGCTGTGAGGGTGCGGTTGTGGTGCTCGGCATGATGGGAGATTTCCACAAAAACGAAGACGCTGTTCTAATAAATCCTGCAACCATTGAGCACCCACTATGACATATTCTTTGTCCCTCTCATACACACAAACATCACACACACTCTTACTCACCGCAGAGGGCTGAGCTGTGGCTGTAGTTTGAAATGGCTGACTGTCACGCCATACCCTGGTCCTCTGGGCTGATTTCACTCTAATGTATCAAGGGCTTTTGAGGGTGGAAGAAATTATGGCCTGTGTTCTTTAAATGAACTTTCTTTACTGGGAATGTTTTCATTGAAAAATAAACACAGTTGCACACGTTCATGAGAGAGCTACAGATCACAACATGCAATGTGTGATTTTCTTGGCCTTGTTCATCACACTGTCTTCTTCCAAGCCATTTCCAACAGTGTTTGATATTGTGTATGTTTATGCATGTGAATATTTTTGTGTGTGTGCATGCTGCAGGCTATGATCTGAGTCACAGCATGAAAAAATAAAATGTCCAAACAAGCAGTCCCAGATGGAGCGATGAAACAAATCTACAACGACCCACAGAGCAAGGACAAATGCTATAAAGGGCAGAACAAGGACTTGCACAACTACTTGTTTTTATTAGTTATAGTTAACTAATTGCCCAGGGGTGTGTTTCCCAAAGGCATAGTTAGCCTACTATGGTCGCAAGTTCCGTCGTTACCAGCATAGTTCAACGATTCGGTGTTTC
>JAUCMT010000024.1:3075578-3088445 GCA_032357475.1 Enteromius thamalakanensis | reverse complement strand
CACACCTCCTCCTCCATGCTTCACAGTGGGAACCAGGCATGTGGAATCCATCCGTTCACCTTTTCTGCGTCTCACAAGGACACGGTGGTTGAACCAAAGATCTCAAATTTGGACTCATCAGACCAAAGCCCAGATTTCCACTGGTCTAATGTCCATTGGTTGATTGGTTCTTGCCATAATATGAATTTGAACAGTTGTCCAATAGGGCTGTCGGCTGTGTAGTAACCTGACTGCTGCACAACACAACTGATGCTCCCAACCCCATTGATAAAGCAAGAAATTCCACTAATTAACCCTGATAAGACACACCTGTGAAGTGAAAACTATTTCAGGTGACTACCTCTTGAAGCTCATGGAGAGAATGCCAAGAGCGTGCAAAGCAGTAATCAGAGCAAAGGGTGGCTATTTTGAAGAAACTACAATATAAAAGATGTTTTCAGTCATTTCACCTTTTTTAAGTACATAACTCTACATGTGTTCATTTATAGTTTTGATGCCTTCAGTGAGAATCTACCAATATACATGGTCATGAAAATAAAGAAAACACATTGAATGAGAAGGTGTTTCCAAACTTTTGGCCTGTACTGTGTGTATATATATATATGTATATGGTATTACCACCTGTCCTCCCACAATAAGCGACACATGGGCCTATTGAAGTATCCATAAATATGAAATCATGCAATTTGGTTTAATTTTTTTAAAATTCATCCACAAACAAACCAATTAATGTGATGCCAGTTATATTACATTTCACTTAGTAATTGTATAAAAAACAGACGTTTCAGGTTACCTCCACAGTCTTTCTAACTGCTTTTTATATGGACCCCCGCTTCAGGTTCACACACAGACACACATTAGCAGGCTGGGAAAGTGTAATATTAGCTTCTCTAGCGTAGGAAGCAGAAGCCACCCAGAATCAGTCCCATGAGAGACCAGGCACAGCTTGTGACAGCAGTTCCACTCTTGACAGACCTATGGTAAATATTGCAATAACTCACAGATGTGTGCTAAAAAGTTAACTACTGAGGGTATTCAGCATCATCAGTTTACCAAATCATACATAAATAATGACATCTATCTATGTATCTGATGTTATGTTTGAATTCTTTGTACAGTTGTATTTTCTCTGCTCGTCAAAGCCACTTTAACTTGCAGTACTTGCATTGCACACTTCTTGAGTGTTAACTATAGTTGCTGTCTGTGACCCTTCTCTTCAGATTTGTATAGATGGGGAAATCTTTTTAACAGTAGTGATGTGGTAAAGTTACACTAATTGCTTAGTTCCTCTTTTCTGTGTACTTCCTCATGTTTGGATGGAACCAGTGACTTCTGGGAACATTCGAGTGTAGGCAGACTTGGCAAATCTGAGATATCAAAGCATTTTCTAGGAGGTTAAAGTATTTGTTTGTCCATGAATTTTCTGCATCTTGGATGAGACCCAGACGGAATGTTCTGGACAGCCTGAATAAATGATGAAAGTCCTGCTAATGGCTTTTAAAAAGACCCATTTGTTTAATAAACCGATATTTGCTCTCATGGTGTTTCTCAGTTATCTGTATTAGTTGGCGTATACTGATTAAGAATAGACTGTTGCAAACATCCAAATCCTCTCTAATATAATTAGAGATGTAGTGCTTTGCTGTAATCATTTCACGTGTCCTGGCTCCATGCTTAAACTATATTTCATTCTCTCTTGTAGTTATATAAAGTGAATCTTAATATAATTGTTCTCCACGAATGCACAGGTTTGTCTTTGGACCATCAGTCAATGTCAGGGGCTTCCCGTGTGAGACTGTGCGAGAGAGAGGAAGAGTGCCTGTCCTGTTACCTCATGGCTTGTGATGCTGGCCTGCTGTACCTTCAAGAGCTTGACAAGGTGTGTTCTGCATCTTGTCAGGGGCATGTTTCTCTGTGTAGACATGTCTCTAATTGTTACCTTGGCGTGTCTCGCTACGTTTTCAGTAACCTGTGCATGAATGATTCAGAGACATTTAGCTTTTATAAGCACTGACTAAAAATGCAAGAACGTGTTCTGTGTGTATGTTATATAAAGGATGTAATATCCATACATTTTTGCATGTGTTTTGTTCACTAGACTGTTTGCACACCAAGTTCCAAAACCACTAAAAGCAGTTCATCAGTCCCAAATCTCGACTTGGACCCAGGCTTTTTCCTGCAGGCAGCTCTTCAGAGCGCATACCTGTCGCTGCTGAGAAAAGGGTGAGCGTGCATGTTACTACTCTCATACCCTGTACCCACAATTCTCTGCTCTTTATATTGAGGACTCGTGGAGACATGCACACACAGGGTTCACTGCACAGCTTGGCTTAATCCATTTATGGACTGCTTGTGAATAAATTGTAGGACTGGGACTGTGTAAACACACCACTGGTATCCTTGTGTCAACAGGAGCAGTACGTCGTGTCCAGCAGGTGTCAGTCTTGTAACACAAGCGATATTATATTTGAGCTCTTGTTTATAATCACAGTCCAAATTAGCTTTGTTTGAAATGGCATACTGACATACTAAAACTTTAGGACTGTCAGTAGATTAAATTAGCAGATCATAAACACATTAAACAACTTAATTTTTTGGGTTAAAAAGAAAGCAAAATAACTCATTCCCTCTTATTCACAACACTCCTGTAACTGTAAATGCTATAAATACAGTTCTATATTTCTCAAACATGCAGCAAAGGACAGGGAAAAATGCAAACACTAAAATCAATCAAAAGCAAACTCACAATAATTACATTTTTGTGTATTTGCAGCGAATCACTGTAATAATGGCCAATTTAATAATAATCATCATTACAGTTTTAAAATGTATTATAATTCAGATCTGACATGAATGTAATAGAACACATTTATTTGTTGGTGCTGTTGAAAAACTTTAGCTTATGAAGATATGTAAGACAAAATAAAAATTAAATACCTGCTGTTTTATACAGTATAATGCAATGGACATTACTTGATCATCCATTTGATAATCCACAAAATAATCTGTTAAACTTTGAACATATTTTAAATCTTCTTGACATTTTAGGCTTTTTTCGTCTTAAATAAAATAATTAAAACTTTTGGATGCATTAAATTAATCAAAAACAATGTGTGTGAATAAAAAATAACAGTAATCTACTTTATCCCAGAGATTATAAAAAGCCATACTGTAACATACTACCAGGGTTGCCAGGTTTACATATTAAAACCAGCCCAATCACTTCCAGCAGGATGGCTAGCAATTTTTTTTTTGGGTCAAAAATAGGTTCAGGGTGACCAGAAGATTACACCCGGGACTAAAATGAGTCCACGCCAGCAGTATAAAAGTAGCCACTGTTTACTGTAGAGTCAGTGAGCAGGACAATGACATGCCATTACAAACTAAAGTTTGTTATAATCCATCATCCTCATCTATCCCCTACTGTCTCTCTTCTTAATAACTGACACACGCTCACATGTACAATGGTTGGACAATAACGCATATGATTATTATGTGATATAATAATCATTAGTGTTATTGTCCATCCTTTAAGTCAGTTATCATCTGATTTTTCAATCATTTCACGTCCTTCCTACAATCACTTGTGTCTATTTGTGTTTTAGACACTTGGCTCAGGGAACTCAGCAGCTGCGGCGGGTCATGAGGGCTGTGGAGAGTCGGGGCTCTCAGAGTTTTCGTAAGGTCAGATCTGAGAAATGAGATTTTTAATGCTCACAATCTCCCAGCAGGAGTCAGAGGTTGTTGTGTTGTGTTGCTCAGACAGTAGCACGCAGACTTGCAGAAGTGTTGCTGGGCTCAGTGTGTGAGGAAGCGTACTGGGGTCCACTGTCTCCTCCACCACCCGGCTGGCTGAAGAGAGAAGGAGCCACACACCCCAAAAATGCCATCTACCCCTCGTCTGGACCACCACAACGCTATAACACTGAGGGGTCAGACTCGCTTTCTATTCCCATTATCTGGGTTTTCAAATATAAAGAACACAATAGTGCTTCCCAAACCTGTCCTGGAGGACTCCTTGCCCTGGACATTTTGTATGTCTCCCTAATCAGATACACCCAATTTAGTTCTTGCAGTGTCTACTAACGAGCTGAATAGTGGAATCAAGTGTGTTAGATGAGGGAGACATGAGAAAATGAGCAGGGCAGGGGGTCCTCCAGGAAGCATTGATCTAAAGCATAATCCAAAAAAAGAGGCACAACAAAGTAAAGTTTGATGACAAATTTAAAGGTGCTCTATGCAATGTTGCAGGATTTTAAATCGATTTTATTTTTATTTCAAACTGTATGCATCACTCCTCGATCTTCTTGCTGTCTGTCCTCTGAGTACTTTGGGGAAAAAATCCGCTCTCGAAAGACAACACAGAGGCTGCAATACCGAAAGAAACATTTTGGGCACCAGAACAAAAACAAACTTTGGCAAAACAACCGGCAAGAAGAGGTGGGGTTTAACACGCGTTAAATTCCACCTCTTCTTGCCGATTGGCTGGCCGAAGTTTGTTTGCGGGCATTAAACCCCACCTCATCTTGCCGATTGGCTGGCTGAAGTTTGTTTGCGGGCATTAAACCCCACCTCTTTTTGCCGATTTGCTGGCCGAAGTTTGCTTGCGGGCATTAAACCCCACCCCTTCTTGCCAATTGGCTGGCCCAAGTTTGTTTGCGGGCATTAACCCCACCTCTTCCTGCCGATTGGTTGGCCGAAGTTTGTTTTTGTTTGGTGTACATCCTGCACCCATAGTGTTTTGCAAGATCGCATAGAGCACCTTTAAAATAACTTTCAAAAGCTTGAACATTTGAAAAGTCAGACATTAAAATTTAGACCTGATCAGACTACTTTGAAGCTACATAAAGACTGTTAAGGCTGGCATGTTCTTTTTGTTAACATGCTTATTACTGTATGTACATTTTTTTAACATGTTTGTAACTTTTTTTGTACATATTACCATGTTTATAACATGTTTTAACATGTTTCCAACACATTTTAGCACATAGATTTAACAGCATGTTTTAGAATGTTGACTGCATGTTGCTACTATGTTAAATTATTGCTAGTATTTTAGCACATTGCCATAATGATTTAGCTAAGTTGCTAGCATGGTTTAGCATGTTCCTGGTGTTTTTAGCATGTTTTCAACATTTTGGTAGCTTACCATGTTGCTAGCATGTTTTAACATAGTTATGGTATATTTTAGCACATTTGGTAGTATTGTTAAGCAGCATGTTGATTGCAAAACCGATCACATTTTAAGCATTTGACATGTTGCTAACATTTTTTTATTATGTTAATATGTCTCTAGTATATCCTAACACATTGCAAGCATTTAGTACAATGTTTTAACATGTTGCTGCTAGCACATTAGCAATTTGGAAACGTTTTAACATTCATGTAACTTTCATGTCATTTTTAACATGTTTCTAGTACATTTAAAACATACCTTGCATATGCTGTTTTTTTCAGCACTGCTAGCAAACTTGTTAACAACATGTTTTAGCTTATTGCTAGCATGTGCTAGCAACACATTGACAGATAGTTGGAGAGATAGCGGTACAAATACAGGAGATCTGTAAGCCTAATCAGTGATGCAAAATATAGCATACCATCAGAACATCCTAAAAAGCTGAGTTTAACAGTCTTTAGGAAAAGTTACTTTTAGAACTGTTGTCTGCGACAAAGAACAACAACAAGAAAATCTTAAGTAGTAGATCAGTATGCTTTGTCAAGTTAAAATATTAATTGTGGATTTTAGCAGTTTAATGTCTACAGGCCTAAATCTCACTGCTCTCGTTAAATTGTATTGTGTACATCAGCAATTGGACAATACTGATCGATAACTGAGTCAGAGAGCAGTGAACAACGAGACAAGAAGAGGACAGCTCTGGGGTTTGTTTGCCTGCTTTAATATTCAGGACACGTCGGAATGCTGTGTTGTGAATAAAACATACTGTAACTGTACCTGTGAGTCTGCAGACGGCAAGCAGAGAAAGAAAAAATACAAGAGAGATGAAAAAAGATGGAGAGACTTTTGACAATTTGTACAGAAATGAGAACAGATATTCTTGTTTACCATTCCTGGTACAGTTCTTTAACACATTAGGAAGGGACTCCAGATGGTATGGAAGGAAGTAAGATGGGATGAGAGTGGGAAAAAAGGGATGAGAGAAAGAGAGCCTGTAAAGAAAGACAAAATTCTTTAGAATACCAATAAAACGTTAAAAGTGAAAAGGTGTATAGAGAGCTCAGTTACAGACTGATATATGTAACTAGAGACTGACACACACACATACCTTGGTGACGTGTTTTTTCCTTTTCCTGTTGCCACCCTGCAGAGCTTTCTGTCCACAGGACGTGGTTGAAGAGGCGGTGCTGGTGCTCCTCATCACAGAATCAATGGTGAGACAGTCTTTATCACATTCATCCTTTCCTCCTTAACATGCTGTGTTGTGATGCCTATTATCTGGATCTTGAAAACTGTAGCATAACTATATTACGAACAAAATTTGCTATTTGCTATGTGGAGCACAGAAGGAGGATTCCTCTTTTCCATACTAAGATGACTTCTAAATTGTTCTTTGGAGGTTGGGCTATTTTTCTAGGTGGATGAATTTGGATGCCCCAGTACTGTAAATACACTGCATTTAGCATTGAAACATGTCTTCTAATCTTTTTATGACATACACTGTTAACAAATTGCTACTTTTATTCAGCAAAAATGCATAAAATTGGCGAAAAGTGACAGTAAAGACATTTATGATGCTACTTTTGAACTTTACATTCAAAGATACCTACGTAAATATATACATTATTTATCCTGGTTTCCACAAAAATATTAAGCAAATGTTTTCAACATTGATTATAGGAAATGTTTCTTGAGCAGAAAATCAGCATATCGTAAGGATTTCAGAAAAATTATGTGACTATGAAGAGTTATGACGCCAAACATTTTGTAAAATCATTTTAAATTGCTTTTTTTGGTCAAATAAATGCAGTCCTATTGAGAATAAGAAATCTAAACAGTTAGTAAGGTATGAAGAGACCTTACTAACCCCCAAAGTTATAGATGAGAGCTTATGTTGTTTATCAAGACAAAAAGCAAATTTTGAGACATGTAGGATTTGTTAATGGTAATCATCATTTGTGTGGTCATATTTGACATACACCCAGACGTTTTTCACAAACAAATCATTTTTATTTTATTTGTACCTAAAGCAATTCAGACAACACAAATTAAGAGAGAGATTTAATTTTTTTTAAACTGCCCTTGTTATGGGTTATGAAAGGTTCCTATTTTGGTTTTGGGAGTCCCGAATAATAGACATGCATGTAAGGTCAAAAAACTTTTCGATTGTTTCATAATATGCATTTAAGTTTTACCTTAATTGTTCAACGACCCCCAAACGATTAATTAATGATACATTTTTCCAAACCCCTCCAGGTTGATTTCATTTAAAGCAGTGTTTGTTAACCTTTACTGCTTCAAAAGCAGCACCTAGTGGTAAAGAATAAAATTGCATTTTCATTCAGACCAACACAAAAAGACCAACAAGCGGACAGGCAATATTCTTGAGAAAAACACTCTTTTCAGTGATTCAGAGTCAACTCTTTCTTTTGAGAGACAATAACTTCATAGACGGTGCACTTTCAGAATGAAACTAAACTCAATCAGAGCTATCCCTTTGAAACCACTGAAGGCTCCCCACATCTGCACATTTTGTGTGTAGTTGTCACCCAGTTCAGTTCTTGAACACTTTACTAATGAGCTGAATCAAACATGCAAGGTAAGAGAGTCATCTAAAACGTGCAGTGCTGGAGGTTTTCCTGGACCAGGATTGGGAAACACGGCGTTGAAGTATTCCTAACCCTCTCTCTGCTGTCTGCTGCAGGCCAGCGGCGAGGCGGTGATCAGCCGCACACCGGAGCATCAGGAGGCGAGGGAGAGCAGCGTGCAGGACGCCTCCTCCGTCTATGACCTGCTGAGCATCGCCATGGCCAGGAGGGGGCAGTACGGCATGCTGTCTGAGGTGAGATGAGTCAGCAGCACAGATCTCTATCGACCCGCGCTTTGCAAACAGGAGCAAGTGACCTGTATTTTTATGTAGTAGCTTCTTTCTCTGTCAGAAGTTGCCTCTTTCAGTCTGGCAATCTCTCTCTTCTTTTCTCCCAGTCGTATGGGTGCTTATTTCCCCTTCCTCCTTCGTCCTCTCCTTCAGGTTGTTTCAGTAGTCTGGCCGTTGTGTGATGCTGAGACGTTCTCAGGTGAATCTGAAACTAAGTTCAATATTTTCACTCAGCTATCATCAACTGAATCCATGTAATTTCACTGCCATTACTTGGTATTACGAACACATGTATGAGTGTTGATTGTAAATCCCTTTCTCATCAAATTTAGGCTCACTTTCTCATGCATGCGCCATTATAAATTGTGTACAGGATACACACAATCCCCTATCCATGCTGAAAACAACAAGATCCTTCCTAGAAACAATCTTAGTACTGCTTAGCAATGTCAACTGCATTAGCATTTTCTTGGAAGGCCTAGATTCAAAGTTTTTTTCTGACTGTGATGTGTTGTGTGATTGTTTGTCATCAGTGCTTGGAGCGAGCCATGAAGTTGTCCTATAATGAGTTTCATCTTTGGTACCAGCTTGGCTTGTCTTTGATGGCAAGTGGGAAGGTGAGATCATGTCCTATTGTCACCATCATTGTTCTATTCATTTATTAGTCATTCGTCAGCTAGATTTTAGATTTAGTAAAATAAATATATTCTAGTAACCCAAAGAAATTACCAAATATTTATCTAAATTTAATATATATTTGAAATCGAAAAGGCTCAAACATTTCCAATCTGTCATTATTACTCACCCCCAAGCTGTTTCAGACCCGTATGAGTTTCTGTCTGCTGCTGAATACAGAAGATATTTTGAAGAATGTTTGGTAACCAGTTGAATGGTAACATTGACTTCGGTTGCTGCCGTTAACTGTTTGGTTACCATTGTTCTTTAAAATACTTTCTTTTGTTTTAAACAGAAGAAAGAAATTCATACAGGTATGAAACAACCTGAAGGTGACTAAACAATGACAAAATTCTCTTTATGAGTGAGCTATAATTAGATTTGTTTAAAAAGGTTTAAAAGTCCCATATTTTAAGTGTTGATGTCCTTAAAAATATATATCTACAATATAAGTTACAAAAACCATCTCAGTATACTTTTACAACTCCTCTTACAGCAGCTCTGTCAAAAACAGTATCTAATTAATATTCATGAGCCTCTCTTCTGATTGGCCTGTTTTTTTGAGTGACACACAGCCAGGCCAGTCAAATGTAACAACGTCACAATTATGTCACAGTGCCAGCTGGACGTAAAACAAAGGGAAGACTGGAGGAAACCCGTTCAAAACAATGCAGATAATCAACCTAATACAGCCTGAAATTAGAAATATGATCATAGATCAAAGATATGTTTTTCTTTCTTAATAGTTTTAAGAATGTGATGTATCTGAAAGTGAATAGGTTCCCAAAGACAAGTCCAGTGAATGAATATAGTTTGTGAAGCAAAAAAAAAAAAGTTTTTATAAATATAAACTAGTGATGCACTGAATTATTTATTGATAATATAATATTATATATATATATAATTTTTTATTATATATTTTTTGCCTAAAAACTAAAAATACTAAACACTAAAATTTTAAACATTTTACACTAAAAAATATTCATAACACATTCATGAATGTTTACAATATTTTTCTTGAGGTAAAAAAAATATGTAATTATATTGTAATTATTACACACAATTCTTTAACTGTGAACAACTATAAACGACCACTAACAGAAGCCAGAGACGCTGAAGACAAACACAAAGAGGAGAAAATACTGTAGCAGGTAGAGCAAACTTACTTCACCATGCGTAAAATATGGGAACAAAAACCTAAATAATAAATTGCGGCTAGGGGTTTATATGCGTGTATCTCTTATGGGAACCGCATGTCTTTAGAAAAGTCTTTTTGATGCATATTAATGTGGTATTTAAAGCACAGTGCTGCTTCGTTTACAGCAGTAACCCAGTAACTGCTTTATCACTGCTGCTCCATGTGCGCCACCTGCTGGCAGAGAAAGAATTTGCTCTCTCATTCAGCTTGTCTGCTGTTTCTGTTTCATGCAGGCATGTTTTATGTAGCATTCCTTCACAAAGCTGAGGACTGAAGGCTGAAGACTATTCAGTTTTTGCATCAGATTTTGAATACAGTTTAGTTTACATAAAATTTTTTATGTATGATTCATATAAAGGCACAGTCAGGGAAAACTCTAAAAAGAACCCTAAAAAGACGTGATATGGATTTTTAATCAAACCGCCCAGCACTAGTATGTTGTACTGGTATATAGTATATATTTCTTACATGCATCAACTGTTGTGTGACATTGATTCAACTTCTAGAGTCGTGAGGATAACCACAAATAAGTAAATATTATAACACATTAAAACTCACCTTATGAATATTCATTAGATGATGCAATATATTATAAAGTTATGCATTTATTATAACACCCTTATATTCTATTAGAAATACAGGTTTCATAAAAAAGTGTTACTATAAAATTTAATAAAAAAAAACATTAGGGTGTGCTCTCCATTTATAATAATGTGCAGTGCTGCAAAGTTAGAGCTCTTAACAGACCACCAATCATTGAATGTTTATGAGCTTTGAACAGATGGTGGAGCTTTAACATGCTGTGTCTAGTTTCAGAAATAGGTACAAATGTGAAACAATAATGGAAAATCCCTCTCCTTTTCATTTTCCTTTAAGTGTTTAGTCATTGTTTTGTATTATGTATTAGAAGTCCTAAGATAGGCAGAGCAAATACTGTATTTATGACAACATCTACACACATCGACAAACAGGTCATGCTCTTGTTGTGTTATCTGCTTGTCCAGTCATTGTTATTAACCTCATGAATATGCAAATGCGAATGTTCATCCAGGGTTTACGGATGCACTGAGTGATAAGCCACATTGACTCTGGGTTCACGCTTCTGTTGTATGTTAATGAAGGCAGAATACTTACATTACTTGTGTCACTGTTAGATTTTTGAATTACTATACTATCTAAACATCTGTGTTCGTATGTTTAAAAAGCTGTATTATTAATGATATTTTACAGAATGAGGGTGCAGTGTCAGTGCTTAAAGAGTGTGTAGCAATGAAACCACAGGACCCCGTCCCACCTCTGCTTGCAGCAAAAGTGTGCATCAACCAGCTGCACTGGGTGAGAGAAACACAACCAGCAGCACGTGCACAATGAGCAGATCCATTCAGTTTAGTTTATTTAATTGTTCATTTTTTAGAGCAGTTGCAATATAGAGCAGTTCTATAGCTTACTAGTTTAAAATAAATGAATACTTTTGTTCAATAAGCATGCATGCATTGGATTGATCCAAAGTGAAATTTACACATCACTCATACTCATTACATACTTTATATTTAACCAAAAAAATGCTAAAAATATATCAAATTATTCATGAAAATATTAAGCAGCATAACTGATTTCAACACTGATAAAAGATGTTTCTTGAGCATCAAATCGACATGTATTAAGAGTTCTGAATGATCATGTGACACTGAAGACGGGAGTAATGATGCTCAAAATTCAGCTTTGCAGCACAGGAATAAATTACATCTTAAAGTATATTTAAGTAAAAAAGAGTTATTTTTAATTGTATTAATGTTTCACAATTTTTCTGTTTTAATATATAACTGAAACACGTTTAAAAAACACATTAATAATCGTAGTGTGTGACATCTCAGCAAAAGGAGTAAATATGCTTTAGGTTATGAATGAAATAAGCAATGCACATTTCAGGAAAATTCATCGGAAATATTTACTTTGGCGTCCCTAAATCCATAAATCCTAATCCCATAAATCCTATATAATCCTAATATATTTATATTAAAACTAGCTATGCTCATAGCATTATTAATTTAGCAGTGGCTTTTGATCCAGATCAAACTAAAACTGTATGTGCAACACTAAATCTGTTTGTTTTTTGTTTTTTGTTTTTTTTTCTAATAGTCAATGTTCAGTATTCATCGCTCAATGCTTGAAAAGATCTAGATTTATATTACTAAAATGCTTTTGTTCTGCTTTACATTAGTAACAATTCTATACTAGTAATACTAAGACACAATCCAGTGTACCGTACAGTCACAGCACTATCAATCAAAGACACACTGCAGCTCTGTTGACAGAGATTACGGCACATCTGTCCGAAGCGCAGCGCTGAATACAGACAGCACGCTATAAGAGGCTTATAGCACAATAGAGTCATATAGCCACAAAACCTTAATGCAAAGGCTTTAATGTCAGATAACACGCCATCCCACAGTCACACTTTAGACCGGCCCTTTATCATCCCTGCATCAAAACAGGGCATGCAGGGATTCGTCCTCGAGCAGTTGTCCTTGATATATTTAGTTGTAAATATATATATATATATATATATATATATATATATACATATGTTTTAATATATTTTAAAATAGAAAACAGCATACTAAAACGGGGAAAATTAATAAATAAAAATAACAAACCTAAATATTTAAAATTTTAATAACTTTCACATTAGTATTGCTTTTTTAATCAAATAAATGCAGCCTCTGCAGAAACAGGAGAGACTTCTTTAAAACATTGCAAAATCTAGTACAGTTTACGTGCTGCTTTTATGACCTTATTAGTGCTGCCAAACGATTAATATATGTGTGTGTGTGCTGTGTATATTCATTATGTTTATAAATATATATAAATATACACGCATGCACATATATATATATATATATATATATATATATATATATATATATATGTATATTTCAG